>JAIPRL010001439.1:0-83067 GCA_025469235.1 Pemphigus obesinymphae | reverse complement strand
CCCCTTAGGCATATATTTTTTCATTTCACTATATATTTCTATAAAAAAATTAAAAGTCGAAGTGCAAGGGGGGGGGATCTATCCCCCAAATCCCCCCCCCCCCGTAAATACGCCACTAGTGCTGAATTCGTAGTTTTTACGGGTATTTTTTTGTACGCATTTCTTACACAATAAACGAATTCCGTAAAATTTTATTTTTAGAAATATTTGGTTTCCTTAATAATTATTATTATTTTTTTTTTTTTTGGTAGGTTCGACTGTATAACATGAATAATGACGTTATGTATATGTAATAGCACATGCTATAATTACACTGTACATTTAATACCACGATTTATTATAACTAATACAATTTCAAATTGCCGTTAACCATTTGTAAGGATAGACGAACGCACGTACGTTAAGAAAAACATAACCTTATCCGAGCATTTTAGATTTTCATGTTTCTAACTACCCATATTATAAACTAGGGCTAACAAATTGTATGGACGATAGATTATCAAATCAACAATGTCACTATTAACTATTACTGCAAATGGAAAGGACAGGCGGACACAATTGAGATATATATAAGATATCTATATAATATACATATACATACTCGTATATATACAAACTTAAATGTAAAAATATAAAAACCATAAGAACCAATATATATTATATGAAGTTATGATGACATTTTCGACAATATCATTTTTCAAATTACCAACGTAAATTGTACACTATTCCACATAAGAACTTTGCAAAGGTTTGGAAGGGAAAGGCCTAGAACACCTTTTATGAAACAAGTGATGGAAGACACAGGAATAAGAACGTATAGGGACTATATAGGGACTAACGTATAGGGAACTAAAGAGAAATATAAAAGACGGAGAAAAATGGATAGAAATATCAATAATCATTTAACCAATTTTCGGATTGTAAAAAAAAATAAAAATTATCAATCTATTATCGTGCCCGTGGTAATCTAGTGAAATCTAGTGATTAATAAATTACACCACGATAAATATTCGTCAGATGACTCATAGATCATATTTATATTAATAATAATATAATTTCTAAACCAAAGACAATCTCTGACTTATAGAGCGAGTAGAATTTGATTTTATACATAAATATCTTAATATTTAATAGCTGGTATTATTAATATTATGATATGAACATCATATTTTTTATGACCTTCGTTCACAAAAATTTCAGGCAAATCATTCACACTTATTTAATATAGGTACATAATATACAATATTATTTTTAAATATAATAATACAATAAATTATCATAACATTATGTAAATATTAGTATTGTAGCATACCTATGCATCAGTTTATGAATTTCAGGAATACTCAGATGATTCCATAGTTATCGGAATAACTGATACATTTATGTATTAGATCTAGATAATAAAAAATGGTAAGTAATTTTTTAAGAAATTATGTCCAAATAATATGAAAAGTAGTAATATATTTAGGTTAGTAAACATATATTTCATAACTAAACATTTATCAGTGGTCTAGTAGTAAATTTATTCACCTATTAATTAATTATCCCCCAAATATATGTCAGTGATATAACTGATAATTGGCTAAAAATATCATCTTAACCTTCGAGCTAACCTTTTAAATTTTGGTAAAGTTGAGAAAACTTATAATATAAAAACATTTCATATAGGCACATCATATAAATACAAATACTTAAAAGTTTTTTTATATGAATCTCACTTTATTGTCAAGAGACGTGCATTTTTCTTAAAGATACTAGTGCTCTAACTATTTTTATTTTTCAATTTAATATATATTAAAATAATTATTTACCCAAAATTTAAATTATTTACTAGATTTTGATCGAAGTGTGGGATTTATTGTTTTTAAGATGATGTGTTCTTTTTTATGTCAATATAAATTTTTTCGGATAGATGAAGCGGAGTTAATTTTGGAGTATAGTCTTTTAGATGGATTTTAGATGATTTTATTTTTCTATCGGTACTTTGATGATGTTAGTTTTCATTTTTTGCAGTAGCATTATTAATGACAGAGAATAACTATATTTTATAATGGAAATATTTTTAAATATAGTGGAAATTACAAAATAACAAATAAATTGTTATGGTTACCTATTTTTTTTATCAATATTATACCATAATTTATTTAGAATCTTTTTTTAAATGATTTGTTTCAAATTTAAAATAATAATAATAATAAACTTTTACTCTAGAAACTGACATCCGAGGAACATCCACTATCTTTATTTAGACTACTTTTTGTTTAATTTTTAATAATAATGTGTAAATTAAAAAAAAAAAAAAATTTATTTAGGTACCTAGTCAAAAGAAACATTTTTGAAACGTACTATATTGCCTAGGTGACCATACTTCTAGTTTAAAACGAGATTATCCAGATTTTCGGCATTGCGTTTCATCATTGCAATAAACTTCAAACGGAAAACTTATTATCCCGTTTTTGAAAATAGTTGTTATTTCATGTTTTTTATTTAAATAACCAAATTGGTGCATTTTTATAATTTGTGGAGAAGTTGCCTTTTTTTTTTGTTTTTTACCGTTTTTAAAAAGATTTTTGATTTTTGGGTAAAATTTTGAAATGGGAAAATAGAATTTTAATTCAAATACTATTGGGAAATGGAGGACGGATAGGGAAATATGTCCCGTTTTTAAGTTTTTTTCAAATAGTCACACTATCTTACAAATAACATAATATTATTCTTATGTTTATTTATTTAATTTGAGTGTGACTATACTTATATGTTTAAATATAATTTTTAATTTTAGATATTTGATTTTAATTTTTAATTAAGTATTTATTGGATAAATAAGTAAATAAATCCCTTGACCATTTTATTTTATTTTTGGTGCAATAATTTATTTACTATAATTATTAATATCATACTAAGCCATCATATCGTTTGATTTACCGTTTGATGTTACATTATCTTATCAATACTTATATAATTTTGGGTAGGTGTATAATTCATGTCTGGACATCACCTGTCTTAGAAAATTGAATTTACCAATATTATTATAATGTGTAATATATATGTTATAATAAAATTATAAATGCCTGTATAATGCCTACTATAATATGTTGATAAAATAAAGTTATTGTACATGTATATTGGAATATTAAAATCGATCGTAACTACCTATTGTGGTGTTTTCGACAGAAAATTTCATGTCCTCCAACCACCTTGATAAAAAAATTTCCATGAATTTTGAATAGGTTCGTAGAGGATATTTTTGTACTGTAAATTAATAAACCTTTGAATGATCCGTGCACGGTTTAGTCGAATAGACCGACCAATATCATTTTTCACTTGGTGATTTTATTGAATCATAGAATGGTCTGTGCACGGTTCATTTAAATGGACCGATCGGGGGAACCAACAATTTTTTTTGCATGGTTTTTTATTAAACATACGAATGTTCCACACACGGTTTTGTTAAATAAATCGACCGGGAATAATCGTACAAAGTTTAAATATGGTTCAGAAACGGTATTTGCACTTTGTATGCAACTCTCGGTCGAGTGATCCGACCAAACACATACTAAATGCTACTCAGGTATAATGTTGATTAATAAATGAAAATTCAAAAATGATAAAATATGATTTAAAATAATTAAATATATTAATACATAGTTTACAACAGTAATGTCTTTGTATAATTAATTATAAACGAAATTATGTACATAAATCAAGATTAGAAATATATTGCACTTACCTAAGAAATTGTATTTATGTACTTGGTACACATATATCATATTTTCTCTAATGTTATTAAGTAAAATATATCTGTCTTATTTTTCAGATTATTACATATTATTTAGAATTTCTAAAATTTATAATCAGCTAATTATTATTCAATTAGTTTTTACTCAGTCTTTAATGTAAAAAGGCAGCAGCTAGTAGATATTTAAAATTAGAATTTCATAGTTATTGTCAAAAGGTATGATTATAAAAAAATAAAAGTTTTGAAACGTGGACTTTTTTAATATAGTTTGAAATTGAATTTTTTGTGGTTATTTTTATTTCGGAAACTTAATGTAATATTTCTAAGAGAAAATCATATTGAAAAAATATAAACATTTTTCCTCCACACTTTACGTCATTTAATTTAGAGTAAAAATAAAAAATAAAATGTTTGAATAAAATATTCATTAATATATTAATTAAAAATAAATAATAAATTTATTGAAAACATTATTATGAGAAAACTTTAAATATATTTAAATGAATATTATATTTAACTATATAATTTTTTAAGAAAATAGTTGCTAATTCTGGTTTTATTTTATTAAAATGTATTATAGTAAATGAATAACTATATGTTTAACGGAATATGCTTTATATTCGTTTATCCAAAAATAGCGGAACAAAACACCTATAACTGGTAAAAATCGAATACAATAGTTGAAATGGACAGATAACTCCAGATACAGTGAACATTATAGATTTGAATTTTATCGCCATCAGAATGTTCTGGTAATATAAATTTCAAATAGGTACTTACTCAGATTTCATTCCCATCTATAAATAAAATATAACCATGACAAACGGACATAATATAGTCATCAAATATTTTACTATAATACCCATAATTTTTAATGAAATTATTATTATTAATTAATTTTACAAAGCATGAAATTGGATGTTTCATACTATATTACAAATATATCTAGATATTTTACTTAGGTTATAAAAGAAAAATTTATTTTTATCAAGTTTTTGAACAATTGGTATAATATTGTATACATACATGTTGTAAACCAATTAGGTGTTATTATTTAATACTATTCACATTCAATAAATATAAGTCATTAATTAACCATATTAATCATACGTATATATATATATATATATATATATATTTATATACTACTATAAAAATATATATTGGACATTTCGTATCTGGTAGCATATTAGATACAATACTATAATCAAAATTATAAATCAACTAAAATATATTTTTTACAATAGAAAAATATAAATATTTTATCACACTTACAAATAACAAATAAAATAATATCAAATAACATAAAATTTCTTTGTTGCCTTTTTGATTATTTTTATGTATTTGATTTAATATGTACATTATACTCATTCATAAAATATAGTGTTTCAAGTGTTTAATGATTCAAGTCACTAGTTATCATTACGTTTTATTTTATTTTTGGATGGAAATTAAATCTGACTAAGTATCTAAAATTTAATTTATCAGGATATTCTGATTCGATAGAATTTAAATCCAAAATGTTCACTGTATCTTTTTAAATTATCAAGCTTTATTCTGATAAACATTTTTTACTAATGATTTGTACAATTGTACATAGTATATAAACAAAATAATTTTTCTTTATTTTGATACAATTTAACGAAACTATTTAAAATCCTCAGTGAACTGAGGAATGTATTGGTTTTACAATGACGTGTTATTTTATTTTTTTTATATCTGTACCCGAAAATGCTATTAAAATGAGTGCTCTAACCATTAAATACTTCAATATATTCCGGTAGAAATTACATCTAATTTGTACTTTAAAGACATTATTTTTCAACTTTTAGACAAAATATTTAATGCGTAAGTAAAAACAAAGATTAAAATAAAACGGTAAATACATGGCTTTAAAAGATTTAAACCTTTATAAAATATTAAAAGTACGTCATTCTGGCTACCAATAATCAAAAAATCTCGGAAATCGGTAGACACAATTTGTATTTATAATAGCCACTTCAATTTATTGATTTAAAATGTAATAAATCCACCAACAGTATCACATCCAACGAGTAAGTGCTTCCACTCCTTACTGATCAGCTTTTTAAGTTTTTAGTTTAACGTAAGATCTATTTCAATGATAATTCAATATTAAGATATTACATCGTTTTACGTACTGGGTAAAATTTCTATTTCTTTTACCAAAGCAGGGAGATTATTTTTAATATAAACCAGGATATATCTCGGGAAGTGTAAATATTTTTTTTTAATTTTTTCGATTCTTAGAGTAATAAGGGAGTAGTGATATTACAATAATCGTAATTTTTTTTTTGTCCTGTAAAAAAATTTTAAAATAGAAGACTATCGACTCATTCAAATCGATACAAGCTTAGAGAGCATTACAAGCTTTAGAAAATTGTATTTAGTTGGTACTTATTAGAAAACTCATTACTCGATTTTCCAAAAATATTTTAATGCTTAAGAAAAAACTATTATAATTTACGTAAATACGATAAAAATATGATTTCGTCCAGTTCGAGTTTTGTTATTTCGAATACAATGATTCTTAAATCTTGGAATGTCTATAAAAATGACATTTTTCACCTTTGATATTAATATTTTTCCCAGCTATATTTAAAAAAAAATAGGAAACATAATAAGATATCGCAGAAGTGAATTTTTAACTATAATTACTCACAATTCTTATTCTAAAATATATGCAAATTGTTGTATTATTATATTATAATTATACAAATAAATTTCCGATTTTAATTTTATGTAGTCTAATGCATCACGTTAATTAAAGAGCACTATAATTTGTATTTGGAAGATAGCTACTAGGAAAAAACCCTAAATACATTATGAAAGATTATATAAATAAATTCATGATATGAAATTATACTGAATGTATAATTTACAGTATAACTCTCTTAGCTATTTTAAATAAATATTATTTACATTATAATTGGTTAGATAAAACTTAATCAGGTGTAATTTTAGGTTTATTCTTACGGTGAACACATACTGAATGTTTGAATATATAACTGGCAGTAATAATCATGCTTATACCAAAGCTCCTCTTAGTATAATTTTGTCAAATGCCATACATCTACCAAGAATATCCTACTTGACAAGCGAAGTTCCTCCACCTATACCTACTAATAACAGATTAGCAAGGTACTTCCAATTCCAACTTCATCGATTATTTTTAATTGTTTATCCCCATACTATATTTGATAAAACTATATTACTTTACATTTTCAAATAGTAACTTGGGATTTCAATTATAAGTTATTTAAAAATACATTTTTATAAGGATTTCCATGTTTTGATTTTTTTAAATCTGATGAATATTACTCTAGTACTAAGCATTTATATTTAAGACACAACTGAATATTAAAGTATGTATTATAGTACGTCATTATTAACATCTATTACGTGTTATTATAGTAATTTTCTACTCTGCCACGTTTTAAATTTGAATGCTTGTTACTTGGATAATAGTCATAGGGTTTAAAATTTCAAAACGTTAAAATGATTGTAAATATATATATTTTAATAATTTATTACTTCAATTATAGGTTACCGTTTGACAACAAAAAATCGATATAGTTTTATTAAGTATGAAATGAGGATTATAAATTTTAAAAAATGAAAAAAATGTAATGTAGTACTCGTATATAAATAACTCTGTGAAAAAAATTTCACAAAAACTGTTTATATGTGTACTCGCCAAAATAGCCTATGATACGTAAAAATAACTACATGTTTGAAAATTATAACGTGACGTTATCCATTAAAATGTATTAAATCTTTGTGCAGTGATTGTAAAATCTGAATTGTGAAAGAGGGGTTAGCGGTGTCCATCAAATGCCATATATTATATATTATGGAGAACTCTGCTAATATTGACAATCGGCTACCTGTACGGGAGTTTTAGTATTTGATCTAACGTGATGGGATGTTTGTTCAAATAGTGTAAAATGAATATTATTACGTAGCCGAATTTCTAATCATCCAACCAAATGGGGGATTTAGCATAATATTCACGGCTTGTTGAATATTTAAATTGAACGATAGACTTAAAGGTTGGATTTCAAACGGAGAATTGCCGGAATTTCTTGGATCGCAACACCTTATATCGTAGGTAAAGTCAATAGGTATTACGTTGGTTAACAATAATCTGATCAACGATAAAAATAATTATTGTCAAAATTTCGTCCTTTTTGGTCAGTAAACAAATTTAATATTTACTATCTATTTATTAAATTATCCTTAAATATACTGATAAACAATTAAATAAAAACCTGAATCGATAAGGGAAAATATATGAAATAGATTTCTCTCTAGTTCCATATTAATTTTTTTTATTTTTAATTTAAATATCAGTTCTTCGTATAAAAAATTGTATCTAGGCGTTATTTTTATACTATATATTTATTTTTTATTTTTATTGAGTTATTTTTATATCATAATAATTATATTTAAAAAAAATGGTGCTTGGGAGGTTTGGAAGCACTTTTTTTGTTGGGTACATAGGATACTTGTAAAAAATATATTGAATTTAAAAGCAATGATAAATCATTTCTTCCCATTAAAAGATTCTGAGTAAAGCATTAGTATATATAATATGGGTAATGAGTATTAGAATTTATAAAACTTATACAAATTTAAGGTCAATATACAAATATTATAGTAAATATTTAATGGTAAATATCAAGTTTCTGGCATTTAAATTTTTAAATTTATAATAATTTTCACTTAAATTATATTGGTAAATATTATCAATACAGTATTTTTTAGTAGTTTAAAATATTATACATCATCTATACAGTTATCGGCAACGATGCTTAGTTTATTTGTTAATTTATATGTTACAACAACTTTTCGTATTATTTTCCATATTAAAATTAGTTTTTCGTTAAGGGGTCGTAACTTCAATGAAAAATCGGCCTAAAAGCGTGACAAAGTTGTGGGGCTTTGATAAGTTGGATTTCAATTCTGAAAACGGTTTTGAATTCATCAATTTGTCTTCTAGAGATCAACAAGGCGTTTAATTGTATTTTATTTTTATCCGTGTTATTTATCATTTAATATAATATAATATTTAATATTCATCATTTTGTTAATTAATATCAAAAATTTTAATATTTTATTTATATTTTTTATATTTATATCTGTAATAATAAAGAACATACCTCTACCGATCCTTTGAAGATATGCCGACACATTCAAATCTGTTTACAGATTGTAAATCCGAATTTTAAAAATTCTACAATTTATAGGTCTTTTAAATGGAAATTTTGTGATTACACAACAATTAATATTTTTAGATAAATTTTAAATGTACTAAAATATTTCTAAATTTTTAGATTTCTATTTTTAATAATATTTCTTAAAATTATCCTACACAAAACCCCTTGAAAATCTAATCGCGAGTGTTACGGCCCCTTAAGAATATGAAAAAATACTTAGAAGATAAAAAAATTATCTGAATAAAATACCAACTATAGCAAATATTCTATAAAAAAACTAGTATAGCAGAAAAATGTTCCTTACTCCTACTGCCCAAAAAGTGTAAATATACAAAAAAAAATGATTTGAAAACCAATATATTTATCGATAGGATCAGGATTTAAAACATACAATCAAGAAAATTAAAATTTCGTTTTTATTTTTTATTTCATTTGGCTGTATTTTTTGTTCCGCATTAATTATCTGGATAATTTAAGTATTCAAAGATTATTTTAGTATATACTATATATACATATGCTTACCTATAATATAAAATTGTAAATATATACAAGAATATTTATCGTTATTTCAGTTTCAATATTTTATACTCTATATACTTATAGATATGTGATATTATTATAACTATTAGGTGCATATACCTACTCTGATACCTGACACCTTTATAGGTATACTGACTATTTAAAAATAAGATTGGTTAATTTTATTTTATATATAATTTTAGTATAATTTACGATTAATTGTTAAAGTATTATCATATTTGTAGATATTATTTTATGACAAACTTGGTTCATAAAGTAGTATCTCTATTCTCAGGTATTAAGACTTGAAATGTTAGCCCAATGTTATAATCTGGCCATAAAATTCTAACTGCTATATAAATTATAATATTTGTATACAATTTGTATAATTTAACAATATAAGCAATAACGCAATTATACTTAAGCTTGAATACATATAATAATATAATAATAATAATGATTTATAATTCATTATATTTTAAAATACAAACTCGGGTGAAAAACTTATTGGATTACGCATTTTCCTAAAAGTTTTAATGTATAAAGTTTATTTAACGATATTAGTTTTTAAATCTTCACAAAAACAAATATTATAGCACAATGTTTAGTTAGTCGAATTTACTGAAAAGGTAAAGTAAATGTATTGTCAAGTTTCTTAATGTTTACTGATAATAATTCTTTAATAATGCCCAAACGATATTTTTATCATTTTTCTTTTGTGTTGTCCACAAAAATAAATCGCTGGGTAATATAGATACCTACTGATTTATTTATTTCTAATTATGTAAAAAAAAAGGTTATTTTGTTTCAATAAAATAATAATTATATTGTAAAACTTTCACCCATCTCGAAATCTTAAAAATGTATGTATATTATACATGTTGTACGGATAACTGGTACTTCAAAATTACATTGAAAAAAAATTTTAATGTTTTTAATTGTTTAGTTTTCATTTTTCTAAAAAAAAAATTAATTCAAATTAGTCTATATATTTTTAACTTCATAAATATCTGTATGCACGATTTTTAAAATACCGGAAACTTTAAAAATAATTAAATATACCTACGTATACATTATATGTATATATATTATATGGTGTAGAAAAATACTCTGTAGTGGTAGATGTAAACTACCATTTAAAAAGCCGGGAGATGGATAAGTATGGATATTTAAGGAATAAAGAAAATTGCAGTGTTGTAATTATAATAATATTATTAAGACTATTGAAAGTGAACTCATGCCTGTCGTAGAAGTCGACTAATTGAGGTTTCCTCAGGTCGACAACCGAAGTAAAACTTGTCAACAAGTATGAAAAGTTCTAAAAATAATATAGGCAATTTTTCACATCTTGGATGTTTGCGGTGAAAATGAGTATACATGAGAAAATATGTAATTGGGTATAGAGATAAACCAAAAGGTTGAAGTAATCAGTACTGGCCTGCCAGTGGCTGAGGTAGCCGTTCTAAAACATGTCAGGTCGCTATGTCAATGATGTAGAAATAGCACGTTTTGGGTTATTTTCACGCCTGAGTACGCAGAATATAGATTAAAAATAAAATTAGGTACCTAGAATGAAGGAAATTTGACAGACAGGATCAGGGAAGTCATTCAGAGTTTCTGAAGTTATCAAAAGTTTTGAGGAAAAGAAATGTAAATATTTATTGTTTGTAAGAAATAAAGTGCACGAAGGAAAAAACAAGGGGTACAAAATTATATATTCAGGAAAGGATAGTACAAGGAATGGTGTAGGAAAATATTATTAAAATGAAAAATTAAAAGAAAAGTGGTAGGGATGATTAGGAAAAGTGATAGTGTAATTTTGGTAAGAGTAATATTAAAGGAAAAGGTATTGAATATAATAAGTGCATATGATCCACAAGTGGGAAGTGAGGAAAGTAAAAAAAAAAAAGAGTTTTGGCAAGAGATAGAGGAAATAATGCAAGGAGTACAAGCAATTTAGGATATTGTAATAGGTAGAGATAAGAATGGACGTGTAGTTTTTGATAGAAAATATTATGATAGAGTGCATGGAAAGTATGGATTTAGAGAAATGAATAAGGCTGGAGAGAAATTACTATGCATTAGAGTATGAATTAACAATTGTGAAAACTTATTTTAGGAAGCTAAAAGAGCATTATATAACCTACAATAGTAGAGAGAACAATTTACAAATTCATTACTTTATGTAAAAGATAGGAGGATTAAAGAAGTCCAAGGACTTTAAGGAAATCCCTGGTGAAAGTGTAAGATCACAACATAGGTTAATGATTATGGATATATGATGTAGGAAAAAGAGGGTATACTAAGAGAAAAATATAGATAAGGAACCAAGGATTAAGTGGTGGAAACTAATGAGTGATAATGAAAAATATTTACAAAAAAGCTGATTGAGACAAAGGGTGTGGAACATGGAAGGGAATATAAACGAAATGTAAGAAAAGATAGCAGAGATTGTTAAGAGAGTTGCTAAGAAAGTCTTTGGTGAGACCAGATGTAATATTACAGTGGATAAGCAAACATTCTCGAATAAGTAAACAGTAGACTTAAAAAGTGAAGAAATGCTCTTGATAGTAAAGTACTTATGATTAGTATAGGAAAAACTAAATAAATAGAGTATGATTTTCGTGAAAAGGAACACTGTGGGAATAGGGAAAGGTAAGAAATAATGTTAAGGGACGGTGAAGTGGGAGAGGTTGGGGGTTCAAGTATTTAGGGTCCATTGTACAGAAAGATGGGGGCTTAAAGAGGAAATGAATTGATGGATGAAGTGGAGAGAAAGATAAGGTGTTTGTATAATCCCTATTAGCTTAAAAGGTAAATTTTACAAGACAGTGATGAGACCTGCAATGAGGCATTGAACTGAATTTTGGCAAGTAGATAAGAAGATATAATATAATAAGTGTAGCAGAGATGACAATATTAAGGTGGATGAGTGAAGTGACCAGAGAGACAAAATTAAGGAATGGGTAGGAGTATAGGAGTAGTTTTGAAAATTGACAATAAAGAGGGAACATAAATCATGAATGTTTGGGCATATATTAAGGAGGGATAATACTGAGGCAGTTATGTTAGTAATGGTATAGTATAATACTATATCATATATATATTATATGATTATAGTATCAACATATATGTTGATGGCAAAAGGGGGAGAGGAAGACCAAAAAAAGTTATAGAGCTGTGATAGTGAGTGATATGAAGAAAGTGGTGGTAAGTGAAGAAGATGTAGGAGATAAACTTATGTGAATGTGTAGGACTAGGATGGCCAGCTCTAATTAGTTGGAAGAGAAGGTGAGGGGTAAGTAGAAGAAGAAGAAGAAGACTATTGAAAATAAGAGGATAATGAAAATTTTACGCTCCTCCTAAATTATAGGCGTAATTTAGAAACTAGGTTTGATAATCCACCGAAAATATCATTTGTAAGTACACTACTAAGAAACAATAAATAAAACCCAATTTAGGGTTTTGGGGTTAATCAATACACCGCTGTACCCTTTGAAAATATAACTATTTTGTCTACTATAATAAACAGGATAAAAATATTGTTTAAAAATAATATTACTAGGTATATTGGAAAATTACTTAGTACATAATATTACACATTGAGAAAGTATTGTAATATGAAATAGAACTTCGGAATAACTGAAGTAACTACAAGTAAAATAATACAAAAATAACACAATTATATCTGCGAAATTGGTAATACTAAATACTCCAATAGAAATGTTGAGTTTTTTAATTAACTAAACTGATAAGCTAAGTATTTTTGTGCATAACATTGAAAATAATTGGATAGTATAGTAAATATGTCAAAACAAAGAGAAAAATCACATAAATGTAAAAATTTTCATTTTATTCTTATAATATAGATAAGTACCTATTTAATAACATGAATATAATATGAATAATAATATTAAAATTATATTATTATTCTTTAAATTTATAAGCTATCTATTATATAAAAATATTTATCATTTATATTCATAAAATTAAATTGTAATTAATAATATTTTAAAGAAACAAAAAAATATTTAAAAAAAAGATTATAGATACCTTTTACTTTATTTCAAGTTGAGATTAAAACATCATAAAAACCTTCTTAAAAATTATTTACACTATTTTTCATATTTAGATTTTTTTAAAAATCCATAATAAACATTTTAAAAAGTCACTATAGGGTGTTTCATGGCGCTAATCATGGAGTCATGTGGAACATATAATTTTTTTTAAAAGAAATTCTGAGCAAAGGTTCAGCATAATATGCCTAGTAAGCATTGTCTACGTATTTATTTTTATTATTAAAAATTAATTGAAAAATAAAGTTACTGCATAAAGTTTTAAGTTTCTAGATATTTTTTTCCACAATGACCAAAGCAGTTTTTATATGCATGTATTGAAAAAGTAAAAAAATTTAAAAATGACCACTTCAAAGTTACAACTAGATATAACTTTCTATTCGAAATAGGGTACGTATATATCAATTAGATCAAGTCTTTTAGCCGAATAGTTGTTTATAGAAAAATTTAAAAATTAAAAATAAGATTATTGTAAAACCACTATAATTAACAACCTTATCCGGTCAATATTTAACGTTTAATATATCAAAATAATTTAAAAATCATAATTTTTATTTATATTTGTAATTAATATTAGGTGTTTTCGTTTGTTTTTAAATAATATTACAATAAAAATAATTTTGATTATATGTATTGCCTTAATTTTCGTAAAAACTGATTTTATTTCCAAAAAATTAAAATATTTATATTGTATTATTTTGTGTTTAAACATAGAAGTTATAATAATATCATATTAGGTATAAAATTAAAATGTTTTAGAAAATATTTATATTTTCAATATTCAAAAATATAATATAGTATATAGGTATATTGTAATATTATATATTATGATAAAATGTTATCATGATATTTAGCAAACATTATAATTTATAATTTTTTTTTTTTTTAATTTTTAAGTTTATAAATATATAAATATACCTATATATATGTTTATACCCTACGCATTTCTTTACTTTGGAATTCTCATATATGTATTTTTAAAACTATCATTTTCGTAAACTTTATGCAGACAACAATAAAAATATTTATTTATTATGAACTCTGAGTACCGAGGATATATTAAAATATATTTTATATTAAAATTGTTTTCGACATATTCTCATGACGGTCAATGTTTCTTACGAAATAATAACTTTAAATTAATTCAAATAATGACCTATATTTACATTAAACCCATTTTGTATATTTCGTAACAAATTTTTTATCATTGTATCTTATACGACTATTTAACTTATTTATATTTTAGTTGTCACTTCAATCGTATTAAAAATGTCCTGTATTTTATGTATTATAACAAGTAACAAGTTTACTCAAATATAAAAACATAATTAATATACATACTTAAGAATTAAACATAATAAAAAAATTATGTGATACAATACGATTAAAAAGTAATCATAGATATCGGTAGGTCTCTGTTAATATGATAAAAATTATATAAGTAAATTAAAATACGTTGCAGATAATATATTATACAATGTATCAGGTAGCTTATATCCAATAAAATGCTACGTATAATGTTTTTAAAATTGTTCTGAAAAAAATTCTGTTCAAAATATTGTACTTATATCTAATAAATAATCAAATATTCAATATAATTTGTTTGTAGTACCATTATTTTTATGTGCCAATATTATAGTTTATTACTAAATGAAAGAAAATAACTAAATCTAAAGTAATTTTTTACCTATCTGTGATGTGTCAATGAAAAATAATGATACATTTAAATAAAGAAAATTAATATTGAATACAAATGCAGTCTAAATGGGAAACGGGTCATTTGGTCTAAGGTCAAATTGTCGAAAGATATTTTATAAAAGAAATATATGGTCTAAAATTATATTTTTTTCAAGTCAAAATTGCCTAATATGTAATCGATTGTTATTTTAGTCAAAACTAATAAAAATTCAACTTTTAACTAACTCACCTAATATTAAATTGATATTAAAACATTCTGTCATACTTAAAAAAAAATTTCTGTTGTTTACAAATAATGATCTTTACAAATCTCGTTTAATAATTACATTTTCTTTTTTATATATAATTTTGTTATTGAAATAAATAAATAAATGTAATTATCTTTATCATACATTTGGGCCTTGTTTTTAAATAATAAAATATAAAATAAATAATATAAATGAAATGAGAAGGTGAGTCATCCAAAATTCTAAAGTTCAAAAATAAAAATTACCATACCTACCCATATAGAATACGTACGGGAGAAATAATTGTCATTCTCACAAAACATTAGTAGCTGAACTTGAAATGAATAGATACTATCGGGGTATATTTAAATTTATCAAGAAAATATTTTTAGTGTTAAACATGCAGTCTACTTCTTTGTATCACATAGAACCACTTTCAAATTTTGTATATCCATCATATATCGACTTATAAGATACTATAAAAAAACGATCTAAAAATATTATTGGATTTAAAACATTTTTTTTGTAAGCAAGAAAAATAATATTATGAATTATGTTTATATTATAGTAGACAAAATTAAACCGAGCAAATAGGAGATGAAAACACTTTACTTACCA
Source organism: Pemphigus obesinymphae (assembly GCA_025469235.1). Lineage (NCBI taxonomy): Eukaryota > Metazoa > Arthropoda > Insecta > Hemiptera > Aphididae > Pemphigus > Pemphigus obesinymphae. The sequence goes on along the minus strand of JAIPRL010001439.1, from coordinate 66,953 downwards.
AACAGAATACAATTTATGGATGTATTCGTTTGAAAACCATGATAAATTGGAACTATTGTAACTAGAATTTCAAATATTGTATGTATATAATATTATGTACTTAATTAGAATTTTGATGAAAAGCTAATCGTAACATGCAATTTAAAAATTCATTTCTAAGGCACTCAAATGATTTCTATTTGGAAAAGTCCCAACAAGTGAGTAATGGGTGTATGTATAATGAATTACGTGACAAGGCATTATTTGTTTGTACACGTACATAGATAATAACACTAGTAGACTTAAGAAACTCATTAACTGATTTAAGGGATGATCTCGGGACTCGATTTAAGACTGTGGATGGAGCACAATGATTCGTAACTAACAAGCAAAGCGTAATTCGTCCTACAGAGATGATGGGAAAATGCTCTTCAAGAAAATCTCAAGAGAAACTCGGGTATTATCTCCGACCCTTAGTTTATATCTTGATAAGCTGACGGAGGATTGTATATTCACAAAAACCGTCCAAATTGTGTACAAACATTTTCCCAATGAAGTCACTTCTATTGTAATATAATACAACCCCTAGGTACTAAAACGAACCCGTTTTTTAAACATCTATTTTTATGTGTACCACTGTTATTGGATGCATAGTCATCATTTAAGAGGGACCGGAAAGAATTTATTTTTTCATAATGTTGATAAAAATGTATTTTTTTAGTTTTTTTTTTAATAATTTTTAAACCTCTATTAACATTTATGTTGTCATAATTAACTGGATGTAATACATTTACATATTATATTAAAATACAATTATAATATTGTATATTGGACTATTTTGTTTTCTAAAATATACTGTTTAAACATATTATTTTAATTCACAGTATTATAACATAAATAAAAATATAATTTCACAAATATTTCATACCACAGAAAAATAATGGCAGAAATATTCAAAATAAACCAAATTTAAAATATTATTTGACTAATTTAATAATAATATATATCAAAACTATAAATTATAATTATTTTAATATAATATTATAATAGAATATTAAATTAAAATTTAGAAGTAATGAATTTTTTTTCTCCAAAACTTGAATTTTACATAATGTTGTTTAATTTTCATCTGATTCCGATTAAAAAACACATGACATCAAAAAGGTTCATTACTTTTAATAGGTTGAATTTGTGTCACGAAAAAGTGTATAAAGTATTTCTCATTGAATCATTTGATGTGACCTTCTTTAAAAAGTTAAAAATACCACGAATAGAAAAAAAAAATTAAAAATAGAGATGTAAAAAAGTATATTTATATAATTAATGACTGCATATAAAAATCATTTTTTTATAACAAGTATAAATGATTATTGTTATTTGGGAACAAATAAAACTTTACAAAAATCCATTGTATAACGTTACACAATAACAAAATATTTTACATATAATAATAATTTAATACAAGTGTAAACTTAAAGCAATTTTTTACATTTAGAACAAAACGTTTAACTGAAAAAATATGCTAACATAAACTATATGTTTATATTTAATCGTCTACTATTTGCACTACAGTTTATTATTATGTTAATATTTGACAATTGTTGACGCTTAATTAATATTTATTTTAAATTTCAAAAATAAAGTAAAATAAAAATACGAATCTTATTACAATTATTAGACTAAATACACATTCTAAATAATATAATAATTCTATAAAATGTTCTCGATTTGTTTCATAATTAGTTCAAATAATTTAATTAGATATTTTTTTTTTTTTTTTTATTTATTTAACCCGTGGCTACAAGGGCCATTGGGAATATATTTACAAATGTATGATAAGTAGGTGGGGTGATACGTTAATGTTTATCTATAGCATAAAAAAAGGAAACTGACAATAAGAATTCTTATATAAAACTTCAATTAATTAGATAGGTATTAATAAAGTTCTAAGCCAATTATTATTGGGTATATTAATTATATCATAGTCTTTCAATTTTCTCGAACTATTTCCTGTGTACACTAGTTATATACCTAACAATTTATCAAATGATAATATTTAAAATATCAAAATTTAATAAAACTTAGTTTAACGTTAGTAATATGTAATATTTATTAAACGGGTATTAAGTATGAAAAATCTAAGTTAAATAACCTGTGTATCTATGACGTAAAAACAATACAAATTTACGCAATGTCTGTTTTTAAATATTTATTACAAATATATTCATTTCGAAACTTATTACAATCTATATGATTTTAATATGTTTTATTAGATATTATAATAAATAGGTATATTAAATTTTCAATACAATGATTCATATAGTAATATAAAACTTTAATAATTTAAAATCTTGAATAAAAAAAAAAATGTAAAAAAAAAATTTTAAAAATATTCCATTTAAGTTTTGATTGCAAAATGAAAAATAAAACGATTCTAAACCAGTCTTGCAATAATTAATTCCGCTATAAGTATATGAATACTATAAATACTACAATACAATATTTAGAATTATTTCATAAACGTAAATTATGAAAACTGTAGAGTTAGATTAGGTATAAACTATTCACAGAAAAATATACTAAACAGAATCCAATACATGCAACATTTATCAACCATTTTAAAAATGACTATTGGTGTTTGAAAAGTTATAGAGAAATCAACAAAAGTGCCAGTATTATTTATTCAATATAAGTAATACTTATACATTTTCTTTACACAATGTATTTGAGAATCTAGTCGGATAATGTGAAATATTTATTTGTATAAAGTATCTACTATGTACAATATTATTTATGATTCGCAAACTGTTTAAAATAGCTTAAATACCTCGAGAAATGTGCATCATTAGAATTTGTACGTAACATACTAAAATATTCTTACTATATAGAGTGATAAAATTGTATATTTCAGTAATATTCCCATACCTTGTACACGTATTTAAAATATAATTACATATACGTACAATATCATAGATAATAAAGTAATTAGATGATTTAAATTTTCAAACTCAATTTTAGAGAGTATAATTGGGCGCCAACTTTTAAAAATCTAATTAAGACTACTCTTACTGTCCATGCAAATATCATCGCATAATTCAAATTTTTCAAAACTTGAAGAGAGAATTATGATGGTAGTATAATAGTTACACAAAGATAGTAGTCTTTGAAATTTATTGAAATTTAAGGAAAAATATTTTATAGATTTTTTTTTTTTATCTATTAATTAAATAGGAATCACATGATTTTATTTTACAATAAATACATTGTTTTTGAATTAAAAACACTAAGTAATTTCGAACTACACGGATAATCATATAGATTCATTAAATGAACATAATACGATTGATTGTACACCACAAATATACATAGTATGTTTATTCAATTGGTTTCTTGTATATTTTCAATTCGATAATGTAATCCAGAGTCAGAATACTATAGAATATACCATCTTCTTGTATTTGAACACATTTATTTGAATTCAAATTTTAATTAAAATACATCAAATATATACCTTATATATAGCGTAGTTTTATTTAACAAAAGAGTAAAATTTATCAGTTTATAAAACTATTTTTACTTTATATGTTTTTTTCAAATTTGCATAAGTCTTACAAATAGTCTTACAAAGTGAAACATATTTTTAAAAAGAAAAATAATTGAATAATATCAAGCATTAAATTGTATTGAAATAAGTCGTATTCGTGATAGTAAAATAATAAAGTACATTTTCAGTGTTTTTGAATGTAAATATTTCAAAATACACAAAGGACCAAAATCGATTATATTTCACTTCCATTTAATGTTATTTGCTCAATGTTCCTCAATACAAACAAATATGCTTTTATTATATAATATGCAACAATAAAAATAATCAATTTCAATGACAAAATTATATAAATTTATTTAAATTAAATTATGATGAACATTATATCTGTTAACAAGAATTAACTAATTTATTTTACAACTGAATTTTAACATAACGATTTGGTTATTGGCTAAGTATGTTTACTGATAACCTAAATGCTATTTATTAAAAATAATAATTGTTTATTTATTTATATATCTAATATAATATTATAAAATAATATATTATACATATTGATTTTTACAAATTAAAATATTAAACATAGTTTTAACTAATTGATTATTGTTATTTATTAGACACTTAACTATAAGTACTTTTATGTTAACAAAATTTAAAACAAGTTTAATCATTTAATTTAACTAAACATGATGATTTTAAAACAATTATTTAACTTTCCTAACTGTAGTTAGATAATGTTTTTTGCATATATACTATTTATTTCTGTTTACAATATACAATAACAAATTCATTTAAATGATTAATTTTTGCTACATTTGAATTATACATGCACTTTTAAAAAATCCCAATTGTAATAACTATATATATATTACAAAACTAATATTTTTCTGAAAATTGTAGTTTATCAAAACTATAACTAAAAAATAACTCACACAATTTACTCAAAACCATAACGTATAAAAAACTCACATTAAACATAATATGTATATATTATACCATTATTATTTTCCAGCAGAATAAAAATTATAATCTATATAGTCTATATATTATATATAAATTGTTTTCATATATTTAAACCTCTAATCTCGAAATTAACTGTTTGAAAATAATATTAACCTGGATTTATTATACCACTAAGTAATAAAATTATCCAATAAATAAAACTGTTATCTTATGACAGTGAAAAATTATTTTAAAGGTTTTTTCAACTTCAATGGTGTCTACACAGTACACTGACGAATGAATTTAATACACAGACTCACATTAATTATTGTAAATTATTTTCAAATTTTCTAAAGAAAATATTGCATTATGATATGGTATTGGAGTCAACAAATTATGGTACCTAATAATAATTTAAATTAAGCATTTAGAGTCTAAGAAAAAATTTAAAAAATATATAAAAAACATACTTTTATATATACCTAAGATTCAAATATATCGTAAATTTCAATGAACTAAAATATTTTTAATTTTTATATTTTTGCCTCATATAATAAAATAAAATAAATTTCCAAAAGGAAAACACTATCTTGATTTAACAAAGAATTAATTACTTATTTTTTATAATTTATGAAAATATTAAATTGAAAAAAAATATTTAATAATAAAATAAATAATATATTAATTATACACATGTATTATATTCACGCGTACCTATAGACTATATTTGAAAAAAACTAATATTTATAATAAATTATAAATTAACACAATTCTAGATAATGTAAGGATTATACAGAATGAATAGGTTTTCGTGTACCACGAAAAACACATAATTTGTGATAAGTTATATAGAAAAAAAAACCTTTGAAAAACTAACGGTACACTTTTATTTTTTTACCAGTCAAATGCCATTTGAAAACTTTTTGGTGCTGTTACAACTGAAAAAAATGTATATATTTGTGTAACGTCCTGGAGGGGTCGTTATGTGAATAAATAGATGAATCCGCTAGGACTGAGCCAAATACCAATGGCTTTGTCGTAACGTACTATCAGGGGACACCAACGTTTCAGACGATCGTATTTGCTTTAATTGTGTGCGCTTGAAGCATTTTGAAAATATGTTTTGAAAGGAAAATTACTGTTTACCACATCATCGAAGAAATGAACAGTTGCTAACAATCTCATTAATACCGTTGTACTTAAAATCGTTGTAATTCATGGCCTGTACTATACACCGTCACGGTTTCAAAACGTGATGCATAACAATATTAATAGTTAATTAATAAACAAATTTCGTACAAAATATAGTTCATTCTAGATGTTTCTTAACAATTTCTTGATTATGATTTTAAAACCTTATGTTATTGTAAAAATATACATTTAGATAGTTAAGTATAAAGATAGTTGAAAGTTTGGATTTTGATAGATTTTGAATTTATTAGATAAAATAATAGATTATTAAATGACCTATATTATTAACCTATTAATAGTTTTTATAAATATTACGATATTTTAATTTATATTTTATGATAATAGTTATAATTTTAATAGTAGGTAACTCACACTAAAACTTTATAAAATTTATTTGAATTTTCAAGCGTAAAAAATTTGAAGCTTAAAAAATTTAAATAAATTTTATTGTAAAAATGTAATGTTAATTACTAGTTCCTAACCATTTGAAATATTAAACATCCAATGTTACATTAAAAAAATGCAAATATTTAATGTACATTAAAAATTTATGTAAAATTTTTGATATTTGAATGTTAAATGTCATATAAAATATCGTTGAAAATTTAAATATTAATGTAAAACAAAACCTTGTATAATTTCCCTGTTGATAGATTAAACTTTTTAACGAAATATTACTTTTAAAAACAATGTTAAATTCAATGCTATTATTTTTTTTATATATCAATGTTTAGTTACATTAAATATTTTATTTAAAATTGATTTATACTATAATAATGACTTTTAATAAACAATACTATATTAAAATAATAATTAAAATGTATGTTTAAATGACAATTAGGAGATATTGTTAAATATTTATATATTTAATGTTGAATATTTTATTTTATAGGTTTAATATAAGTTTACATTCAAAGTGGATAAAAATGTATAATTAATTAGTAGTTAATGAATGATTTTTAATGTAAATACTTATATTTCTCATTAAGCACATAACTGCATATATATTTAGTACAAATTATTGTTATTGCTCTGTAATTTATTTATTTTCAGAATGTTTATAGGTAATTAAAAATATGTAAAATATTTTGAGAAAAACACCATTGAGTTTTGTATGAAACCATAATATATACATATTTCTACATATTTATGATTGATTTAAAATAAGAAGAAAGATTTAATTTTAGTCATATGTTGATACACTAAGACTCCTAAGTACCTATGTACTATTGGTCAGGATATTTTTGCTAATGTGCACGGAGACTCCCGCCTGCGCTCTAAATCATTAGCATGAAAACTTGAGCACGCTCGGTATTGTTAACTATAAGTTATAAATTATTAATTATTCTTTTCACTACTGAATTATTAGCATACTTAATTAAATTATTTTGTGCTGAAATTAAATAAAATGTATATATATTTTTTAATAATATAACTTTAAATAGGTCAATTAATGAAAGCTTATTATATTTTTCATTGGCCATTAAATTAGTAGGTTATTATAGACATAAATATTAGTAACTGATTAATAAAATATCCGGTAAATGTAAAAATACTTTCATAATACAGTTTATCGTGAAAAAAAGTTCTTAGCTAAGTAATTAGCTACCTAAATATTACATCAATAAAATCATAAAATATTTTATGAGTAAAAATGCGTTTTCAGTAATAATAATATTAATAATAATAGATTTTACAAAATATTTTGACTCGAAAATCCCGAAAATACATATTTTATTTTAAATATAACTTTTTTAGTAGGGAACTTATATATATCTTAAATACTTATTAATTATAATGCCTTTAAATTTTATTCTCAATTTAATATTTGTTAATATTATCAAGTAATTGATAATGGTTTTCCATAGGATTTCAAAATTCATGGACATATAATATATGCGTTCATATATATGAAAGCGTAAAAAATTTCAGTATTCTACATTATAATGATAAACATAGTATGAACTGTAGTATTTCATTCCTATTTTCCGGATCCATACTACGTCCGTATATTCAAACATATTCATTTTTTTATAAAATATAAAAGTATAATATAATGTAACCAATATATTATTTGTCTATTTTTATTTTCCATAGTTTTTAAAGATTAAAACCAGTTTTAAATTTCTAAAAAAAAAAATATGATACTTAACACAAAATAAAAGTGATATTGCAAATATTATAATGATTCCCACATATTCTTTAGCCAGATTCACAGTTGTCCAAATGTTTCTAGACAAATATCGAAAAATTATAATGACCAATTTTTTTAAGCTCTTACATCATTTATGTTGAATTCAAACTTATGACTTTTATACCACTCCTGCATTATATATCCTGTTAATTGTATATATATATATATACATACATATATATATATACATATATAATCAAAAGCTCTGGTCAGAATTTAAAACAGAGTTTAAGTAGTAAATTACTGATTTACTTTTAATTTTTGATAATTATAGTATGTAATGTATGAAACAATCAATTTGGTTAAACGAAGAAGACAAAGAAACGTTACGACAAATTATGGATAAGAAAGAACGTGATTGTTGAATAAGAAGTGATGACGTATACACACACATTATTATGTAAACGTTCCACATGATTTCCGGACATTTGATTTCGATAGCAGTTTGACTCCGAAGTGGTTATTGCACCATCAATGATATCCATGAATTTAATAAAATAACATTTTATATTAGTCTACATGACATATTATTATAGACAAACATTTTTAGAATTGTTTGGTTGCAAATTCTCTCCTTCCTATTAGTAAAGTAAAAATAAATTATATAAACTAAAACTTTCGGAAGTGAATGAAAATTGGCATATTCGTTAGTAAACATGTATATTATCGAATTCCACTTTCCTAAATGATTGTAAAACTGGAGGGGGGAGGGGGTCAGCAAAGATAGAGTAAAACGATTTTTCTTAAATATCTTGTGAAATATAATTTTTATAAAACAGAAAGGTAGATAAATAGCATATAATTTTATTCCTTAAAAAATTTTTCTATGACCTATATTTACCAAGTTTGCAATTTTTCGAAAAGTTGACCATGGGGCCCATAGAAATTATATTTATTCACAGAGTAATCGAATACTTTCACTTATATATATGTATTATATATTGTTAGTTGTATAATACTCTGCATTGTTTTACTATACTAGTTATTATTATTTTAAAGGAATATGTGTTAGATGAAGAAAATATAAGAGCAATTAGAATAATAACTTTTGGATTTATTATATCTGATAATATAATAATATAATCAAACGTTTATAATATTATAAAATATATTATAATCTGGTCTATTAATTACTAAATCAAATCAATCACTTATTAATTATTATTATTAATATAGTGGGTAGCATATTCATAATATTGGAATGATGAGAATCGGTGGGAAAAAGTCATTAAATTAGGTCTTAGGATCTTTCTCAATGTGAGGTATGCTTTTATATTGCCCCTATTATTAATATCTTTTATATCTATTTAAAACATGTGTATACATAATGTTAATAATTAGGCATTAAAAATCTTTAACGATCTACTATATTAATATCATTTTACTCAACGGATTCACTATAAGTATGTCCTTTACTAATGTTAATTTAGTTTGTAGGCACATTAGATATTAACAAATGTTATCTCGAATGTTTTAATTTAAGATTTATTAAAACATAGTCACTCAATTTGTATTTTCAATCTAAAAAAACTGTTGAGGATCTATATGCTCATTATGGTATGCAATTTATTGATTTACCCATCCAAAACTCAATTGGTCGAATACAAGAAAAAAAAAATTGACTTTAAATGAATTTGATAGGTTTTGTTGTAGCATTATCGCAATATATAATTACTGGCTGAATATTATTAGTGATTAGCACATCCTATTCTATCTTATTAATATTATTGTACTATTCTTATAATTCCTTATCTACATTTAATATATTGGAATTTCGATAATTAGTAACTACCTATTAACTAAATATAATTAATATTAATTGAAATAATATATATATATATATATATATAACTATATAAACTATAAACTATATATTTTGAAAAGATGGATCTATGGAGTCAAAATAATTACATAATTTCCTTGATTGTATGACATTTTAAGGGGTCCATAAGCCTTTGTATCCTATGAAATTGTATACAACAGTATGTAAGAACCAAAATATTGAGTTGTGTATAACCAATGTCGAGATTGATTTTGGAACGAAAATGTATAAATTAAAAGCAAAACTACACCAAAATTGAAATACATTTAAACGGTTTCAAGCCCTACAATGACGTGTGTGAATTTCGAACGCAAATAAAATAACCAGCGCCCCTGTCACAGTTCAGATAAATCTCTCGGGTCGAATTATAGCCCTCGGATAGTGAAAGGGGGGGGAGTTCAAAACGATTCGGTGCACGCGGTATCGCGTGCACGGGTTTTGCGTTGGACGATAAAAATAACGGAGCGCACACTATTGCGTTTTGGTGGAATTAAAATAAAATATGCATGAAACCATCTAAACGTTTCTCCGAGATGTGCGCCGTCGGCGTGAACCCGTTAACAGCAGAATCCGAAAGGGAAAAGAAAATAATAATAATAAAATATCCAACCTTTGTTTGCTGATTCGTTTTTTTTCATTTTATTCTTTACCTTTTGACCTTCGAAATGTTTTCAATTTACGCGTGTCGGCACTCATATGCGCAAACACACGTGCGTATACAATACGATTTAACCGCATACGCGGGACACATTTTTTTGCAGTCAAGTAAAGTGAAAAAAAAAATGAAATAATAACAATAATAAAAAACGCCTATATAATAATAATAATAATAATAATCATATTATGTATGGCTGAACACGTTGAATTTAGGATTTTTCGGTGACATGTATAAAATGTATATTATATAATAATAATACATATATAATTCAAATGTGACGTGCTTATGTGTGTGAAAAATCACTGGGTGGCGCACAAAGAAAGCGAACAAATATCTTCAGCGGGCCTCTATACCGTACAACATGATAGGAGTGTAAACACCGCGAGTCAGAAAAACCTCTATAGCTGGTGTGATGTCGACATTGTACGACAACTTGGAAAATTATAAACCCCTAAAAAAGAATACAACATTTTCATAAAGTAAAACGTGTAAATACCAACCGAAAAATTGGATCGCCGTAAATATATCTCAAAGTAAACATAATAATCGAAAATATAAAATTCAAATATCAGATATTCTATAATATTTATGTCATATAACCAAGAATAATATATATTAAATAGTACTTAAGTGAGTTTTTATTTTTAATATAATATCTATAAAGTCTTTATTCCCTATACAAATTAATAATATTAAAGTCAAATCCCCCTAATAATTTTAAGGTACTTAATTTTAAAATGTGCTGTGTAGTAGCTATATTTTTAAACAAAAAATCATATTTCATTATTTATGTTTTATCAAGATTATTCACTTTTAAATATCACATGTGAAAAATTACATACCAAATTTTTGAATAGAACATTTCGTAAGCCCAAAATCTAAAGGTATCTAAACAATATTTTGAAAATATTGGTAATAAATAAATTAATATTTACATATAAAATTATGATTACCGTAAAATATTTCATAGTTACGTTTAAATAGTACCTTTTATAGTATCTACAATTTTTTAATTCAAAACTTTTACAAATAGATGATTTAACTAAAATTTAAATTAAATCAATATAATCATTTATACATTAATTATTTTTCATTTTCTTCAATTGTTATGTCTCTTATTAATTAATATGACATAACTATGTTAATATATTTTATGTTACCACCAGAACCAACTATTTTGAATAAATTTCTTGTAAGATTAAGATATATACATTCAAAATAGTTAACAAGTTAAAATTAAAAATTATTCATTGTTTAAATTTATTAACACAATTAGTTCACTATATATTTTATTATAATAACTAATTTGTTAGGATTCCACAGAGAAAAGTTCAATAACAAAATCTCTAATTTGTTACAGTATTTTGCAAAGTGGTGTATTGGAATTTTGTTTCCATTCCATATCTGGTTTTCTCTATTCCAACTATGAAAAATATCAAAAGCGTGTGTAAATATTAAGGTATGATTACCAATATACGAAATATACACAATATAATTTGTATTAAATAATAAATTATACTCTTATAATATAGAATATATATATATATATAAATTCTTTATTATTATTATTTAGTTAAAACACGATTTAGAAAAAAATTAATTATATTACTCGGTTCATATATACAAATGAAAAATGTTGTTACCATTTCTTATTATATTATTATATTTTAAATAGCAATAGTTCCTATATTAGTTTCTTAAAAAGAAAATAATTGCTGGAATATTTTCTTAACATGATTTTTTGTAGTATATGTTGTATACACGATACAATATTAGTGGGTAGTTTTTGGTTTAAAACTTTGACAATTTTGAATTTACCGGAACCAACACTAAACTCAAGTAATAATTAAGTTAAAGTTTTTCTAATTTCATTTTCAAATTAAAAATTTGTCAAATAATCTTTTTTCTTTTAATCCATAGAGTAGTGTTAAAAACAGAATATTACTTGCGAATTTAAGGAGGTAAAATTCACGATTACACAAGCTCTTGTGTATAAAAGAATAGTATCTGTCAAACGATATATATTTTTTCGACGTTATCGTCATTTCTTTTGTCACGTATGTGTAGGATAATGAAATAACGAGGAAAAAGTAATTTAATAATATAAAAATAAATACATCTCTGATAAAATATTTTCAAAAAAAAATTGATTATTTCCAACATTGTGTAGGTGCACTCCATTGATGGCATTTGTTTATGAATATTGTATAAACACCAGGTTCATGGATTGGAAACTCATATTTCCTGTTTATTAACCAAAAAAAAAAAAAAAAATTTAATTGGTTTATTAATAGATATAAATTATATTACATTACTTTTCACTTGTCAAAAATAATTAATAAAAAAAACTATTTGTCTAAAACATAGGAAAGTACAACAAAAACTATGTTACGTTTTTAAACATACGTTTAGACACCTTATATGGGGCGTTGTATCTGTCCGCCTTTCCATGTGTCTGTAGTCACTAATAAATATAGTTACGAGTAATTCGTTTTCTAATATTTTTACTGTATAGTTAAAACAATTTTTGACTTAGTTGATATTATTCATTTTGTCTTATAATATTTATAGATTGTTGTTTGAAATACGTTAAGAAACCGGGAATTTATCACGCTCACAGTATGGGCTTTCTTAACTTGTTTTTATTAAAACTAAAATATGTATACAAAATTCTAATTTATTATATAGTAGTTATACCTACCAGAAAAATAAACTAAAAATATTTAATATTAATTGTTTATCGATTATTTAGGGAACCAACTAAAATAAAAAATGTTTAATATAATTATTTATTATACAACTTAATAATTATTATAAATCAACAGTACCTACCTAAATACAATTTTACTAAATTTTTCGATTTTACAATTTGTAATGGTTTAAAATTTTATTGACTTGCTTTATTCCCAATATTAAAGTGTCCTCAAGGTGATATATATATATATATATATATATATATATATATTGTATATTGTAATAAGTAAGAGAGTTAAAAAAAAAAAATTATAATAAATATTATTTTATAACTCATTTTAAATAATAACAAGTTAGGAAAAACCACTTAGAGCATTTTAGAATTAAAAATAATTTTACATGATGAATGATAAAATTATATAAATCATTTAATCGAAAATGGACATTACATTTTAGAATCATAATAGATTTTAAATTTAATAGTGACTATGGAAACGATTGTACCGATAGACCAACAAATACATAGATAGACAGATGGACATATATGGGATATAAAGATTCTTAACTTCATGTAGACACGTAAAAAAATGAATACTTTTATTTGTGAAATATTTATAATATGGAATATTTGTTATGTTTTTATATTTCAATGTGTATTTCAATCAATTTAATTAACAACATAATACTGCTACATAATAATAATAAAAAATGTATAATAAAACAAATGTTTTCTTATTTATTTTTATTCTTTACTCTTACCCTAAAATTGAATATAAAGCCTGTTGATAATATTAATATAAGATATTTTTTTTATTTATACACAATACCTCTACACCGTACAATGAAGTACAATGATAAACTGAACATTTCAAAATGTGCACACGACACGCGACATGGAGAAATATTTGTTTTGTACACTTTATTTTACTTTGTTGTTTAAATAATCTTAGAAATACGTTTCAGCTTGTAAATATTAGGGTACATCGTACGAAGGATTTTCTACCTATAAAGGATTCTAAGAATAACATGAACAAAAATGGTGTACAGTACGTCTCAATACAGTATATTATTAGTACAATCATATTGTTTAGTTAAGTTAATAAACATATAAACTCCTACAATTTTGTAGGCGACTATAGAAAACAAATCTATGTATATTTACATATATTTGTTATAAAGGAAATCAAAAATTAATTTTATTGGATATTCCATGGGAAGTGAGATCGATTTTAAAATTGTATACAGATGTATTGTAATTATAATTATAGATAAAACAAAATGCAAATTTCAAATTAGAGGTGCTTGGATTTTTTTTTGGAAAACTTAAATGTGTATATGGATTAAAAATATAATTGAAATATTCAATAATAGTTTCGGTTCTAAATTTATTTGAGCAATTAACTATATCGTATAAATTTTAAAAAGGTATTTAGTTTCATAAGTATAATTTTTAGGAATATGCATTTAATCAAAATATCAATAAGTACATAATTTCAATATTTTAATTCAAAATTAATTTTTGTACAATTATGATTTAAGTTTTGATCATAAATATTTAATCAAAATTACTTAAATTGATTTAGAGTAAATGAACTGCTAAAACTTTAGCTTCTATCTAATTATTAATTATTACACTATATTAATTAAATGCTACAACATATTAATGAAAATAAATTAACATTTTATATTTTGGATTCTAAGCAAAGCGTAGGATCCAATGATTTTACAATCATTTTCATCTTGTTTTCTATAAGGAACTTTTCAAGCAAAAGAAGTCAAGTAGGCATATAGGTTTATTTTAATATGTTTTTGTTAGCAAAATTTTTGTAGCAAGTTGGTTCTGGCTGGTACATTCAAGAGGTAATTTTAAATTCTGAGTGGAGCAAGGAAGCTATTGATTTTAAAATTGTTTTTTTTTTTTTTTTTTTTGTAAGAAACTTTTCGACCAGAATGAATCGAATACAAGTATTATAATTTATATATTAAGGTTAGAAAATTGATTCTAGTTGGTATATTTAACGTAACATTTTTCTATTTTTCCAGTTGTTTCCATAAATGAAAAAATGATTTTTATAACAAAAATATTTAAAAAAAATATATAAATATACCTAATATATTACACCAAAGTTCTGTCCAAAATCGTTTTATTGATTTCAATAATAGGTACATCCATCAAGAGTATTTTATTCCATAAGTGAAGTCTTTCCATTACTACCAACACCAAACAAGTAAAAAGTACATTTTTTTAATAAAATTGTATCTAGTTGATCACCTAATACATTTATTTTATTTTATTAAAAAATATTTCATACATTTATTTTTTTTTCAATGTAATTTAGAATATGTAATATAAAAAAAAGTCATTCAGATACAGATAAGGTTAGTCCATCATCATATTGGTCTTTAAATAGGATAGTGTATTATAATTATTTGAAATTTGAAAGCAAATATTTCATTGCATTTAAAAGACAATTATGAATGAAGTTCAGTATAATAAAACAAAAATGGAAACGAATGATTAAATAAAAATAGGTAAACATGACAATTCTATTTATTATTTCTTCTCCATTTATATATAAAGTATATTTCCGTTATATAAGAGAGTTGTTCTTCACATATAAAAAAAAATACTAGAAAAATCAAAAAATGACCTATTCAAAGTACTAACAAAAACTAATTTGCTATCAATATAGCTTTTACTACGAAACATTTACTATACTCTTACCTCAAAAATTGTATACACACATAAAATAATGACATCATCTTTATGTATCTCGTTTGACTCATAATTTAAAACATAAATATATGAATTAACTTTAATATATAATTATTATATTAGTTTATTCTATGCTTGTAAAGTGAATATTACTAAATGAAGAAAAATTTTCCGAACGTTTTAATTCACTAATGGATTCACACAGAGCAATATTGTCGCTTATAAATATAAATATTTCATGTACAAAGTATACATATTTTACTATAAGAAAGAATTTCTAATAATACAAATCCATGGTAGTTCATTATAAATGTTAATAATAAATGGGTTTCATTATTTTCAAATTATATTAAGTTTTTCTGTCGGATTCATTTTTTCAATAAAAATTAAATACGAAAAGATAGTCAATGTCAAAAAAAAAAAAACGCAATAAACGTTTGATTTAATTAAATTTTGAATCTAATTGAATTTACAATACCTACCTGAGAACAGTTATATGTATTTCCTTAAATTAAATAAAATACCACTAGAACATTTATTATCGAATGGGTATAAAACTTCTGTACTAAATTCCTATCAATTCAATACTATTATTGTTCACTTTATTTTCATTTTATAGCTTTACATTAAAATTATATTTTTATGGTGCATTCAAATTTAAAATTATATACAGCTACGTTTGATATTTTTGATTATATTGTGATTCAATATGGGTTACAAATATAAAACAAATGTGTAATGGAAAATGTAAGATAAATCACAAAAAATAAAATTATTATTTTAAAATTGGATACACATATTACTTTTCCAGGAGATAAATGACCAATCAATACGTTTTCGTTTTTTTTGTATCAATTTTTTGTTTAAATATTTTAGCGTTTAATCTCATAATTTGAAAAAAATAAATACAATTGGAAAATTACAAGAATTTAGGTTTATTTAAAATAATTAATAACATTGAAGTTTAGGCTTGTACATTTAATCTACTGTTTTAAACAATATATACCTATATATTATTAATAAATTAAGTCATGGCCAAAATGAAGCTTTGTATATTATGAGCTGACATTGTAAATTAAAAATCTATTGTGCATTCAATTTCTTATCGATTAAATATTGATGTTCAAATCTGGTCAAATTGCGAATTTCTCCAGTTAGACATATTTGTGGTTTTAATTCAAGTATATAAGTTTAATTTTTAAATAATTATTTAAAAAATACAGACTTCGAAAAATAAATGCATAGTACATAATACTAATATTTATTTCATAAAGTTGTACAACTAATAGCTTTACATTATTTTAAGAAAATGTGTTTTATGTTAAAGTTTTATTTTAAAATGCAATTTTACATATTTATCATGCTTAAGTCCAAATATTTCAATTTTATTGCACCATTGGTCCCCTGAATATAAAATAAGATATATTATCTGATATTGATCAAAATATAACTATAAAATGAACTATAATTTTCTTTTTAATCACACTTTGAATAATGTAATATTAATATAGATAATAACATATTAATATTTATTAATAATAAGTTAACATGAACATTATGTTCGTGATAATATTGATTGAAATTAAAATAACAAATTTAAATATTTAAATTAGTATATTCTAAATATGTTTATATGAAATTAACAGGTATAGAAATATTTTAGTAAAATTAAAACATAAAAAACAACGATTCCATTTTCAACAATAATTTTAAAATTATCTGAATAAGGATTGGTTTTTATTTATTTTTGTATTTGTATTTTTTTAAATTTATAGACACACACAATTTATTTTAAATCATCCTTTTTGTACTATTTCAATATTTAATATATTGTATTAAATTTACAATTTCGTGTATATTTAAAAATATACATTTATAAGTTATTATTCCTAAATATTTAAATAATGACAATATAGTAGACTTATTTTATTACGGTAAAATCATTCATCGTGTTTGTATAAAATTTATATTAAATATAATTTTATCATAGTGATGAAAAATGTATTTTCAATTATAGTACCTATATAAAATTGTAGTTAATAAGTAATTATAAATAACTCAACAGATAATCTTGAGTTTATTTATTTTATTTTTATGTTTATTCTAATTAATTTTAGAAATTTTACAATTACATAATTTTTAAGAATAAATATCTAAAATATCTATAATTTAAAAATATACAACTTACACGTATTATTAAGTTGTAAATATTATTTTTTAAGAGTTTATAACAAAAATTATCACACATTATTGTGCCATATTAGAAGTCCGTTATCCTATTAGAGTTATAGTTTACGCAGTGATGCTCTTTTATGAGAACAAAATTAATGTAAATAAAAACAAATAGTATAACTTATTTTTGAAAAACTCTTTCTGAAAATGTCCTGCGAATATAACAATAAATTAATGAATAAATAAATACAGAAGATTTACCTCATATATATATGTTTTAAATATATTTATATTATTTTATAGACACTTCGTGTAATATTTTTATTTCAAATACTACATTAGGAAATAAAATAAAAATATATATTAGCATATTTATTTATGAAGCTATATAAAAATAAATATAGTTGTCCATTTGTACCGAATACTATTTTAGTTAATCTAACGTCATTTGCTTTGCAAATTAAAATTACTGTATATATTTCATGAATATTACCAAACAACGAATCTAGTATAATATATGACTATACAAAATGCAATTATTATATATGTTTATTATTTCGCGTTATATTGTACTATAATCCAAATGGTTCATTTATATTATAACATCTTAACATAGTTAACGATTGCAATTATTTATTTCTCTGAAGTTGGTAGTGTTCATAATTGAGGAATTTTATAAAAATGTACACAAATTATTAATATCTAATTTAAAAATACATAAAAATTTCAATATATATATATACATTTTGTTTTTCTTCCCTAATAGCACAAGGACTCACGCTTATAGGGCCCCTATAACATTTAAATATTTTCCAATTTGTTTCGGTCGTTTCATATTCTAGAGATGTCACACCATGGTCAGTAAGTTCCTAAATGTTTGAGTCCCGACAAAATATTGGTATCACCCGACAATAATCATAAAGGACTCATATGGGAATTAAAAAAAAATTTAAATATACAAATAAAACAGTACAGAATAGACATGCCCCCTCCCCCCATGACCATAGTGTGGGATGATGGAAATCTGAAACAAACTTACATTTCAACACCAAAATCGGATCGCTGACATCATTACATCATTTACACGCCTAAGTCACTACGCTATATATTGCTGAAAACGTTGTGTTTGTTTTCATGTACTATAGTAATTATAAGTTAATTATAGATAATATTATATCCTCAATATTTCAAAAGGACTTACATATTTTTTTTTTTATAATTTGAATTTTTTATTATAATAAAACAATAATTTATTATTTATTACTTTTTACGTAACACGTGTGTAGTTTTTTAAAAATCATATTGAAAATATAGAAAGTATATTTTTTTTAATACGAATAGAAGTTTTCATAGTCACTCCTACCCCTACCAACATTTTTTTCTGTTTACAAAACTTAGAACAGCTTGGAATAGCTGTACCAAATGGGTACAAAATAATAAGTACCCAAAGAAGTTCAATTGCATACCGTCGGAAAGTTGCCGCTAAGCATCAATTGGGCATGAAATGGAAAGAATTAATAGACCATATAGTATGTTGTTCGGGACAGATAATATTAGCTCCTAGCAGATGTGTCCTAACGAGAATTCCTGGATGGAATAATCCGTTATTAAGCACTAGAAGAAAAATATTTGCATTTGCATGTATTATTATTTATACAGATATTTTACAAAAAATATAATAGAAATTATTATAAAAAACATTAAATACTCGTCTTAGTAAGAATTATAATATTCAAGAACATAAATTATAAATTATTTTGATGGGATATTGAAAACGTATGCACTCGGAATCGATTATGAAGATTCATTGCTTGTACAATTTTAAATATTATTACGGCCGCTCTAAAACACACACCTTAATGGTCTATCAGTTACGTTGTCGAGGGGTTTATAAATCCCCCCTATCAATAATAAAGTTTTACGTTATTTAAAACTTTTAATTTACATTATCGGCTTACAACGTTAAATAACATATAGGCACAAATAATGTGATTATTTTATGAAATACAAAATTCAATAATATTATGAAAATATTTTTAACTACAATGAATATCAAGGTAATTCAAAACATCTTTGTTATAAAGTAAATATGTATTGCTTTTAATTTTATTTGATATAAGCAGCATTATAAAAATATTAGAGTACTAATATTTTTATAGGTAATTGGCTTTTGGTATTGAGTAATTCTTTTATACAATATGATATAGTTTATTGAAATACTAAAATATAATTTTTCAGATGTATATTGAAAATTTCTATATATGTACGCAAGATTTAAAATATGTAAATTCACCTTTATGGTTTAATATTTGAATGAGGGTAGGGTATCAATAAGTATGAGTATATATTACAAAAAAAAAGGTGCATGTATTAGCATGTCTAACAAAATACATTCATTATAGCTATTAAAAAACAATATTTTGTACTCCAATATAAACATTATGTTTATTTTAATAATTTGCATTTTTTTTATTCTATAGTACTGTTCATAAATTTATAAATTGCATTAATACAATAAATGATAATATAAAGTTTCTATCAAAAGGTTTGGTTATAGTTATATATGTATATTTATTTATTTATAATTATAATAACTGAAACAAATTAAAAAAATCTTATACAACCAATTATAAACATTTTTTTTATTTTATGGAATAATTAATATATATATAATAAAAGTACTACATATCGTAACCAATTTATTATATGTCACTTTTATTTTTCCATAGTTTTTAAAAATTAAAACCAGTTTTAAATTTCTAAAAAATAAATATGATAACATAAAATAAAATAGTGACATTAGAGATATTATAATCATCCCTACAAATACTTTATTCATATTTACAGTTTTTAAATGTTTCTAGACAAACGTTGATAGATTCCAATGACCAACTTTTATAAGCTCATACAGCATTTATATTGAATTTAAATCTATGTTTCTTGAACTGCTCCTGCGTATAATTTTATCCGAAACAAAACAAAATCTGGTTTATTGTATATATAAACCCAAAATCTCTGAACAGAATTTAAGTAGTAAATTAATGTTTTACTTTTCACTTTTGACGGAAATTACAGTATACGATGCATGTAACAATCGATTTCGTTGAACGAAAATGACGAAGAAACGTGCTGACAAATTATGGATGAGAAAGAACGTGAGTGTTGAATACAAAGTGATGACGTACACACACAAATTATCATGCAAAAGTTCCGCATGATTTCCGGACATTTGATTTCGATAACAGTTTGACTCCGGCGTGGTTAATGCACTATCAAGGACACCCATGAATTGTATAAAATAACATTTTATATTCATCCACATAATATATTATTATGGACGAACATTTTTGGAATTGTTTGGTCGGCCAATTCTCTTCCTATTATAGGGCTCCGAAAAATTATATTTACTCACACGGTATTCCGATATTTTCACTTATATATTCTTAGTTCATAGTTGTACAATACTCTGCATTATTTTACCATACTATTTATTATTATTTTAAAGGAATATGTGTTATATTAAGAAAATATAAGAAAAATTAGAATAATAATTATTATTATAATATAATCGGTGGTATCCATAATATTGGAATAGAGAAAATCAGTGGAAAAAAGTTTTTAAAGCAGTTCTTTTGACCTATCTCGATCTGGGGTATGCTCTTACATTGTCCCCATTATTAATACCTTTTATATCTATTTAAAACATGTATATGCATAATGTTATTAATTATTATAAATCTTCAATAATCTACTATGTTAATACCATTTTATTCAACGGATTCAATATAAGAATGTCCTTTGCTCATGTTAATTTATGTCATAGATACATTCGATAATCTCAACTAGTATAATCTCAAGTATCTTAATTACATATTTATTAAAACCTAATCAAGAAATTGGTATTTTCAATTTAAAAAAAACTGTAGGGGTCTATATGCGAATCATAATATGCATTTTATTGATTTGCCCATCCAAAACTCAATTAGTCAAATATAATAAAAAATAATTGATTTTAGTTGGATTTGATAGGTTTTATTGTTACATTTTCGCAATTTATAATTACTGGTTACTAGCACATCCTATTTTAACTTATTAATATAAAATGATTACAAATGATAAAAATTAATTTTTATAATTACAGTTTTTGATAATATTGGATATCTAAATTTAATTTATTGGAATTTCAATAATTAGTAACTACCAATTAACTAAAAATAATACTTTAATAACTGAAACAACTTTAAACAAACTTATAAAACCAATAATAAACATTTTTGTCAACAAAATAATAATTATTTTATTGATTTTATTCTCAATTTTCAACTCAAAGTTGGTCTTTTATAAACTATATATTTATATATACTTTATAACTACATATTTTAAGATTAAAATATTTATGTTTATAATATACTTTTTATTAGAATATATTATTATATTTAATAGAGTATTATTTTATACTATTCATAGAAAATAAAACTATCAACTATATTTACAATCGTTGTAAATAATAAAAATAAAAATATCATATATCCAAAAATTTAAATAATGACAAAATGTACCATGCATATTTTAGAATTGTATAATTTTTAATTTTTGAAAATTGCACATAATAATATGAATCATTTGTATTACTTGTAATTTAGAAACTCATAAGATATTTATATAAATCTACCACAAACCTCCAAAAAATTTAAATTTTTCTTTCATTCCATTGATGTGATGTCCCACTTGAATTTATGTTTAGAAATTCGAATAATTTTTGAAATTTGGTTAAATTATAATATTCTTTAAAAAAGAAAGTTATATAATATATACTACCTACTGGAAAATGATTTTTCCATAAACTCTAAGATTAATATTATGTTTATGAGACATATTTTAATGGACTCATTTAATCTTTATAATTAATCATAACACAAATATCATATATTTTCACAGATATGTTTATGTTTTGTTGCAAATTACAATATTCCATATTTATAACATAATATAAATTACACTTATGAACTTATTCTAAAACTAACCCCCTATAGTATATATTTTGATATAATTTATATATTCTGAAAAGATTTATACTATGTGCTTTTAAAATTATAGTTTTCTACCATGCTTATCTTTAAAAATTAATTAATTTTTGAACCTATATTCTGTTGGACGTAGAATGATGGTGCAATTAGAATTTATTGATTGAACTTAATATTTAAATTGTTCTACACTTGTAATATAATATGAGTACATAGATTAAAACATTAATTGAGATTTAAAGATTCCAGTTTGTACCCTAGTAAGGCATGTAATTGTTTGTATACTTTTAGGTAATAATTTATCAATATAAAATATAAAAATTTTAAATACACTATGATGATATGTAGATATATTTATTAATCTAAAACATTGCTGTTAGATTTTAAAATCATATATTTACATAACTGAAACACAAATATGTTTCAAAGATTAGTAAATGAAACATAAGTGAATGCAACTTGTACTGTAAAAATATATTAAATACTAATATTTATACATGTAACAATACATATTTTAGACAAAAATTTAATTATTTATTTTGCCTCGTAAAATATCTAATAAAATGGTACAAAAAGAAAGAAAATGAGAATATTTGTTGTCGCGCGTACCGATGAAATGTGTGTGTGTTATTGTGATAAATAATATAACTTGTACCCAAACTGAATATCATTGTGGATATTATTTCCATACACCAGAGCCGTAGGTTTTGTGATAAAAACAACAGGCTTTTATCGCGATGGCACCGCATTTATTCAAAAACTTTTGTGGAAAGCAACCATATTCTCTGTATTCCATTTTGAGTTTCAAATAGTGAAAAGTTATTACTTTTTTATTATTTTTTTTTTTTTACATTTTCCGTTAACTTAAAAACATTTGTTAGAAATAAAAATAATAATAATAATACTGAAAATATAACAAATATTCTAGTTCGAATTTGTAGATATGTATTTTGATATTTCTTTTTAGTTAATTGGATTTTTATTATTCAAATATTAAATCTTTAGGTTATTTCTAGTTTTACCCTATACGATTATAGTATCATACTATACTTCTATATCACATATGACACTGTTGAAATTCACACTAAATTTCAGTTTTATTTTTTCCAGAAAAAATTGTTCTATTCCGAAACTTATTATTTAATATTGAATACTATATAAGTACCAATGCATTATCCTAATTATTCAGGAATCAGAAAGTCATTTTTTTAGATTCTGAGCGAAGTCAAGAATGTATTGGTTTTACGATGATGTATTTGTTTTTTTGTGTCTGTACCCAATAGTTCTATAATAAGAAGTGCTGCAATCATTACTGGGAGCACAATTTTTTGGTAAATATTTTAGAGGTGTCATTTTTCATTTTTTTAAAAAATTTTTCGATAAACGCAGAAGAAAAACCTATTAAAAATTTGCATAAAAATCGGTAAACACGATTGTGATAAATTTCTTCATAACTCCGAAAATATTGATGCTAAGAGCATGAAATTTTCATCACAAACCTAAATACGGAAAATTTAAAACAAAAAAAATTTTTACTCATTTTTAGACTATTTATAGCAATTTGAGATATTTAATTCATAATAAACTTAATTTTAGTTTTTAAGACCTTTAATTCATAATAGGTATAATTTTTCTACTTTACAGGAGAATTAGATTTTTCGCATTTTTTATTTATTTTTTGATCAAAAAAAATAATAGTGAAGTCAGAATTTTGCAATCATATTTAGTTTCAAAGATATATCAAATTTTTTTAGTAGTTTCATTTATCTAAATTTAAAAAAATTAAACTGTATAAGTAGTCTAATGGTAGGCAATGGTGTTTTTATGCGCAGGGTCCCTCGGTTAGATACTCGATACTTCCAAATAACTTTGCACTTTTTTCAAATTTTTTTATTCATTATATTATATAATATTATCATATTATTAAATATTATTAGTCTAATCTACAAAAATTGTCACGTATATCCACCGAAGTTTTGCTCAGAAAACATTTTTTTTTAGAAATAAATGATTTATCATTGCTTTCAAATTCAATATATCTGACATCATTATCCTGGCTAACATGCGAAGTGCTTCCCGGCTTTTTTATAATTAGGTTTTTAGGAATTTTTAAACTTTACACATTTCTATTATAAGACTTGATTCAAAATGTCAGTGATATTGTGGAATTAGTACAATTCAATGTTACCAAGTTCTTCGATAATAATTGTTTGAAATATTAATGGTTAGTGTATATTATTTTGAAGTTAAAATTAATATCATTAAATATTATTTGTATTTTCTTGAGAACTCAATACATATAAGTATTTTAGTGTTATAATTTTAATTTTAGATTAAAAGTAGAGTAAACTATCTATTGAATTTTCAGTTATGTATTTTTTTTTATTATTACATTTTTATAGCAAATTCAGTATTTGTTGGTACTTTGAAAAGATAATTATTTTAATTTTTCAGTAGGTAGTTTCAGTAAAAAATAAAATTTATATAAAATATGTATGAAATATTTTATAATTGCAGAAGAAATAACAAAATTACAAACAAAATTGTTATAGTTACCTATTTTTTTTCCAATCAAAATAATTGTTCAATAGAATGAAATAATTTTTTTTTTTTTTTTTTTAATTCAATGTATCCAATACAGGTATCAAACCCGATGAACAAAATCCATCTCATACTGTCCAAATTTTTTTAATTCAATTGGAAATATATTTATGAAGAAAAATGCCTCCCTAACCTATAGACACTATATATGTTCTTTATACGAAGAAAACTAAATTGAAACATTATATTCAGCCTATAAAGCTTAGTAAGTGTTCTGTTATACATTTATTGCAATGATAATTGTATAAAACCATTTATTAAAACAATATAGTGATATATTTACCTAGATATACTATTATAGAACTGTAAAATATACTTTAAAAAAGTATTTATAAGTAAGCAAAAAAAATATTCTTGAAAAAAGTATTTAGAGTTATATCCAAATACATTAAAAAGTAAAATAAAAATATTTATTATTATTTATAAAATGTATAAAGAAAAAAAAATTATGTTTGTTCATAATTTTATTAATATATATATATTATGATAATTTATACATAATATTTACTGATATATTTTGAACAAATTACGTTTTTGAAATGTCTAATTATTATAATTATATGACTAAATGATTATCACACTTCAAAATCATATAATTTGTTCAAAATGTTTGTCAGCTATTGATGTTCTTATTTTTGTACAGTAGCATAATAACCTATGCTAAATACTCTTTCGGCCAAAGCGGGATATTTTGATTTTTAATTTAATAATATAACATAAATATAAAATATAAAAGTATTAAAATAAATTAGTATTCAATGCCATTAGAGAAAAAGGTAATTGAAAACTACTCAAATACAAGAAAGAAAAAAAAAATTTGAATAAAGTATTCAATATATAAAAAAGTTTTACTCAAATAATTTACAGCTCTGACTATTAATATAACTGTATTGATTGATAATTATTATTATTTTATAATTTATTTGTATTATCTATTAACGTTAGAATAGAATATAAAAAAAAAACAATTAGAATACACAATACATTAACAGAATAAACCAGAGCACGTAGAAATATTGAAAATAACAAATATGCTTTTATTTACCTACTATATTTTTTAATTCTTTGAAAACATGATTGTTTATCATATACAGATTAACCAGAATTTATAAATTCGTATTGATGTATTGAATAGAGTAGATATTTTTTTCGTCAATAATGTATTATATTATATATATATATATATATATTAAATATATTCATATAAAAAACATTGGGTCTACCATTCTGTATATAATTAGAGTATATTTTTTAATACTTCTAAACTGCATATATAAATATGATGAGAATTTCTATATGGGCTTGCTTCTCAGTTTGAGCATTACCGCGTTAAATTTTAATCAAAGAAATTATACCAGATATTATTGTTAATCCAAGGAATTGGACTTATTGAAGGATAATGAAAATTTACTGTCTATTCATGATGTTTCGGCTTATGTTAAATGATTCTCATAATAAAAATAATATATATATATAAATATGAATAACATATTTAAAAATATTATAGGCGGGACTGAGAGTAAAAAGTTTCTCTCTCAGTATTTTAAAATTATTCAAAACGTAGTTTTTAAATTGCTATTAGAGATACCTTATTTTATATCATTATAATTTGATATAACTTATTCAATAATAATCAGAACGATTTCACTCCAATTTCAAAATATAATCCACACAAGAATTAATAATTGAGCATAAAAAAATCTTTTTTCTTAGAACCTTATTAATCTGAGCCAGCGATATACCAATATCATATTTATGGTATGCATTATTAGTTTGTATGCGTCACTTGACCACAACATGAGAATACATGTTCAAAAATATGTAAAATATTTTCACCTGAACAGCAACAATATCTACTTATTTCACCACCTGTAAAATATAAGCACTATATACAATCGCTGAATTGAATAACTTATTTTCACGAATATCGCAGTTTTCGTGTATTTTTAGATTAACCAATTTTCAATTATACTTTTGTAAAACTGAGAATGTAATATACATTTTTTTATAGTATATCATTCTAATAAATCAAAAATTATATTTACAAAAACGTATAAAATAACTGTATGCGATTTTATGTTATGCACTAAAATTACAGTACCTAATGTTTTGAAATATTGACAACGTTAATAATGTTTAAAAAACGTATTATATATTTTTGGTTGTATAGGTATGAAAAAAATAATTAAACCATAATTCTAAATGATTCACAAATATTATTGTTTTATGAATACTTAAAATTTTAGGACACTATAATAAATCAGTATACTAAACATTCCTTTATATATATATGTTTATATGCATTATACACATTGTTATTTTATCTTTAAATATTATCAGTTTAATAAGTTATAAATAATTTTAATCACGAAAATTTATAATACTAAAACATTTATTTCATGTGATATTTTATATAAAAAAAAATACTTTTAAAAATTTTGTACAATATTCTCTTAAAATTGTTCTGTTGAATTTGATTTTTAAGACTATCTTGGTTCTTAATTTCACTTAAGAAACATCAATAGGAAAAATAAACTACTACAATCATCATAAAACAATGTTTATTTAAAATGTATAGGTATATTATATATAAAATATAATTGTATGTAGTATGTACTATTGTATTTTATAAAATGAAACAATTTTTTTGTGAATATAATTCTACATAAAATACAATAAAAGCATTTCGATTAAAACATAATATATTAAAAATAAAATAATGATCTTTTTTTTATATTTTATGTGTATATATAGTATATAATATTATAATACTGATTAGTAGTTAATAATTTTTATCAATTTAAATATTAATTGTTTAATTAATTTTAAAATTAATGATATTCATTAATATAAATAGTTTTATAATTTCATAAATACTAGAAATGCAAAATTAATTTATTTGAACTTTCACAGTCATAAACATAAGCTCATTATTTGTATCGTTGAAAAAATACCCGAATAGTAATATTGGAATATTAAAATATAGTTGAAGCACTTTTTTAACCGGGTTTTTAACCATATTTCCAAAAAAACATGGTATCGTCTTGACAATATTATATACACAAATATTTTAAATTTCATATTTCAGATATGTGTTAAATTTGAAAAATATGTTCATTACAGTAATTAATATAACATGATTTGAATATATTGTGCACTTTTTTCTTTTTTTTTTGAACAACATTGTGAACATATATGTATTTAATTATTTCAGACATATTTTTGTTCAAATTCAAGACAATATTTAAAATAACATAATTTGAAAATAATGTTGAAATATTTCTTGAACAAAATTGTGAAAATAAGTGTATTTAAATAAGCTAATTTATATTATTATACATAATGTTTTATTCTTATCATAAACAATATTGAAAATTGAATTTTAATGTGGTGTTGAATTTTTAATTCAAGGAAGGATGGTAGAAGACAGAAGTAGTTATACTATATTATTAAAATAAATAGGATTGATATTTATCACGTGCCATACATATAATATAATACCAGCTGAATTACCCAGCTTCGCCCGTGAATAGTTTTATTGAAATATTCTTTCACAGAAGGCGTTATGTTGTTAAAGAAATATTATTTTCCCTATTCTCCTGTTTTTAAAAAAAAAAAATCAATGTTGTGATTAAATATTTTTCACAATGTTTCCATGAAAGGTTACTACGATATGAATCAACTATATTGTCTCAATGCTGTGTTTCTCTAGCATGTATATATTGTCTAAATATTTTAAAAATATTACTAAAATAGAAAACAAATATTACACACATATTGTGGCCATAGGAATATTTATATAAAATATTCTTAAAATGTGTCTAAAATATGTAATTGCTATCTGGGTAATAATACTTTTCTTAACAGTGAACCAGGTGTGTCCAAAACAAATTTTAATAGATGAAAAAATTTGTGGAGGTGAGAAGAGAATAAATGAAAAAATTTTAAATGTATTTCTACTCATACACGAAGAAATATAATAATATTATATGAACATATTTGGTTGATTTCAATTATATTATAAGTACCTACCTACCCAAAAGAATAATTTCACATAGTAATCTTAGGTACTTACAATATACCTACAAGTATACATGGCTGATTAAAATATTTTTCATATTGATTTAATTTAATTTATTTACTATTAATTCATAATTTAAAATAGTTTTATCGGAAATATTGTTTATAATATAGTCAATTTTTATAAATCTATGTATAAACAGTAAACATAACTGAAATGTGATTAAATTTTTGACTTCCTATCTTATATGATTATATTCAAAACGTATCCTGAATTTCCATTGTATTTGTTTCATGCTATAATCATATTTTTATATTTACTATAAAAAATAAAGCAAGATTATTTTAATTTGAGTCTACATTGACCTGCATACAATTTTAATTAAACATATATTGTTATAATATTTTGCATATAAATTATCATTTTTCCTATCAGATGCCTGATAGATTTGAATTATTTGATGAACTTTGATATTTACATATTTATGGCATATTAAGTATCCATTCATTAATTCAAAGTATTTCAAATTAATAAATATAAATTTATCAATATTTTTGAAATAAAAAGTTACTAAGCAGAATATTTCAATATTCACACTGTGAAAATCAATTGTACGATGACTTTATTTTAGAATGAAATAATTATAAATATCAAATCCCTACAAATTCTTTACATCATAAAAATATAAAATATAAAAATATGAAAAATGGGCCAAGAAATCCATATCATATTTTATAGGTTATAAAATCAATCGTATTAATTAAATTACACATAATATATTATGTAAGTATATATTATAATTTTAATAAGTACCTATTTGGAAGTAGGTACCTAAAATGTGCTATAATTAATAAATCATTACCCGTGTAAAATCTTCTTATTTTATAAATTTATTTTTAACTTTAATATTATAAAATAATCTATCTATAGAATTTTATATAAATAAAAAAAGCATCTCCGACAATAATAATAAACTCAATTTTCTTTTTAGTACTCGTTACTTATTTAATTTAACTATACAATATTTTTTTTAATAAGGTGATTCAATTTAAACAAACTTAATAACTAAAGTACTTTATATTTATACTGTCTGGGTAAATTTTCTTAATTAAACGAATAAAATAGTAATTGCATTTCGATGTCATGTATTTTTAAAGCAAAATTTCTATGTTCTTAATAAAAACATAAAAATAGAAAAATAGTGGTCTGATTTAATTTTGTAAAAAATTATGTACCTACACTTATTTTCTTAGAGATTTTTATATTTATATATTTTAATTTAATATTAAGTAGGCATTATAAAAAATTTAATTGCAAAGTTAATATACCTAATATGCATACCTAATATATTTAATTTAATTTAAGAGTCCGAAATTTCCTAAAATAAGATAAATACGTCTAAAATAAATGTTAATAAAATTGTTATTAAAATTCATAATATAATATAATGTATTAGAAACTTTCATACTCTACACAAAATTTTTATTGATCAAACATAATATTTTATAAAAATTATATAAATTATTGTTGATTTAATATATTATTCTACTTAATCGATTTAATTAAAAGAATTTCATAAAAGCCACAATATATAGATTATGTAAAGTATAAGTAATTTCATTTTTATTTTTTAAAAAGTTATTTGCGTACACTTTATTATTTAATTGTTCATATTATAAGGATTTATATAACTCTCTTTTGTTTTTTAAAGCTATATAAGCTATCAAATTTGAAATAGAAAAACTTATGAAAAAATATATTTATCGGATTTAAAAAATTCTATACGTGTATATCATATATAGATTTGTAGTCTGAATTACGATAAATACATTCAGTATTCACCCAGTATAATGTATATAGAAGAAAATTAAATGTATAAAACTTGCTCATAATGTTTTACATTCAATATTTATATTGGAATAACGTAATATTAAATTTAAAAATTTTAACAATATTTATTTGTACATTATTTTATTATATACATTAAAAAAACTATATAGTACTTGTATATTATAATTCGTTACATACGAATATTAATATTTTTGATAATACAATTATTTCAAAATATTTTTCCGATGACAGCCTACAGCAGAGAAAATATTGCTAAAATTTCCAATTTTAGTAAAAATAATAATAATGAAAAAGATATTCATGTTTATCTTATTGTACAATGATAATATACATATTTTATCAATACTCGAGAGTACGACAAAAACACATAAATACAAAGTCTGAAGCTGAATTACGAAAATGTTCAAAGTGTACCACTATTATTTAGGTTTATTAAATTTAAATTTAAAATTATATATTACATTTTCTAATAATTAACAATAAAACTCCAAAAATAATTTTCTGTGGTCTTAGATTTCAAAGATATTTTTTGATAAGTTGAATAAACTATATTTAAAATGTCGAGTCATATTAAAGCTACATTATTATAATTTATTTTTTATCAGACATTAACTTTTATATTTTGTATTTGATATATTTTATCGGCTTAATTACCTAGACAATAAATTTGTGATACAAGTCGTACTTTATTTAATTATGAGTACAGCATTAATAAGAATTATTTAAATTTATTAGTTAGATTCGCTGTACAATATTATAAATATAATCTCTAAAATTTGATAGAAAAAAGGTATAATACGGCGTGTCCTATAGGCAAAGTAGATACTTATCCGTGTAGGGAGAATTCATTTTACATAATCACTTTAATAGTCATTTTTTATACAAATATTATTATATTGTTATTATTTATATTATTATACACAATTTAGTGAGATTTCAATATTAAATCATATTTATAATAATAATAATAATCATCTAATAATATTCAACAAACTGTAATAAACTAAAAATTATTATTTAAAAATGTATATATATATACTTTTACAATAATGAATTTCATTGTAAAATCAGTTTTATCGATAAGTGAGTGGAATAATTTTTGTTAATAAAATCTAATTATTATGCATTAACTTTAATAAAAAAAAAAAGTTTTTTGGATAGTATATTAGATTTAATAGGTACATGTAACGGAAATTTTGAAGCTATGAAATGTATTAATAATTTCTATTTTTAAGATTATAAATATTATAATATCTTATAAATCTTTACTTTCTAATAAATATAATAACTTTTATTAATGGTAATAAGCTCTATATTTTGGTTAGAAAAACAAAAAATGAATGTAAAAAGTGTCATTCATTTTCATTAAAAATTTTAAATTAGTGTATCAATTAAAAATAAAAATATTTTTCTTTTTTTTTTTATACTACAGACTATTTTAATTAAAAAAAAAATATATATATATGTATATATTTTTGTGAATCGTAATATTGACAAAATGTATGAATCAACAAAATAATTATAACTATAAATTTATAATTCATAAAAAATATATATAATAAATTCAGGGGTCTTGTTTAAAAAAACTCGAAAACAGGATTAATCATTTTTTTTGTCACGTGTAATTTACCTACTATCAATACAAACGGATGTATACGAATTCATTCCTAGATATTTGGGAGGTATTTGGAGTATATCAAAAATGTGGTATACTCAAACTGCCTCCAGTATCATACCCACAGATGAATCCGATTATTTTATTAATACTGAAAATATCGATATAATATTTACACAAATATATTTTTATAGATTTTAAAATATTTTAAAGTACTTCAGTCATTAGGGGGTGATTATTGGTTAACATCTGAAAGTTTAATACAATATCAGTTACTTCAATTATGTTTTAAAAATATCAAAAATTGTGAATCATATTCTCAAATTCTGCGAGGAGTGAGGAAACTAGATAGTGGTTTTACAATGATGTTTTTTTTCTGTGTACAACTTTCCGATTAGAAGAAATGAACAAATCTGTATACGTTACCCCATTTTCCGGTAGAAAATTACATCTAGTTTATATTTAAAAGAAACATTTTTGGATTTTTGTTGATTTTCGATAAACGTGGTAGGAAAAACTATCGAAAAATGACGTAAAAACGGCCAGAGTACGATATCATCAATTGAGATGTATATATATAACTACCAAAGCTCTACTCAGAATGGTTATCGAAAACAATGATGTATCTTTGCTTTCAAATGCAATATATTCACCAAGAGTATTCTGTCCAATAATAAGCGAAGTAGTTCCACCTATACTGACGCCCGATGATCAAAATGCACTTTTTATTTATAATCCAATCTAATTATTATTTGAAAATTAAAAAAATGTACATTTTGTGCTTCTTTAATATATATATATATATATAGGTATATAGAAAAAACTGTTCTAATTCTTATATATAACAATCCGTCAAACTATATATTATTTCATAACATATATGCACAATTTCGATTTTTTTTTTTTATATATGTTTTGTACAATTAATTGTATTAATTATGTTATATTATTGTTAATAGTTTTGTACACATAAATATTGAATTTTTTTAGTTAATAGTATTAAATTTAAAAAATTAACTTTAAATACTGATTTGAAATCATTGAAAAATTTAATTAATTAATTATTTAATGTTTATTGATATTATGTTATTATTGCAATAAATTATGTTTAAGGAAAAAAATAATTTTTATTTTGTAAATAGTTTGGTAAATATACGAAATATATATATAACATAACTTAAGAAGGTCATAGTTTAAAAATTATGTAACCAAAATTGTTGATTGGAACTACCACAATATCACTAAAAGTAAATTTTGTTGTAGCAGAACTAGAATGGTTTAAAAATTTTGAAATATATATCCAACAATATAAAATTAAGAATGAATAACAAGTATTTTTTCATTATGCCAATACATTTATTGTTCCGTATGATAATCAAAAAACACTGTGTACTGTATAATAAAATAATAAAAATAATTTTCGCTACTAAAATATAAAATATCGATTATAGGTTTTAGATTCCTTTTCTAACATTTATCGGAAGCAATTTGAGTCAAAAATGTTGAACGACTTGACAGTTTTTATAATATGAAACAATTTGAGTAACCTTTTTTAAATCAAAAAATATAGAAGGCCATTTGTGTGGGCCGATACTAACAGTGATATCACTACCTATTTATCTAATGTATTATATATTTTATCTATGAATACAATAATATTGTTACAATTAGAGATTTTTAAAATATTCAAAATTATCTAATATATCTTAACGTGTACTGCTTGCGCAAATATATTATTCTTTGAGGGAAGTTTTATGATTTTAAACCAGCTTTTCGTCAGAGCTTCGATTTAAAATTTTTAGTGAGTTAGAGTTATTACATAGAATATATAAATGATTTATATAAACTCAATAACCTACTGAAATAGCTTTCAGGCTCCTCGTCTAACTGTAAAGCAAAATGATGGAAAAATACTAATAACAATTCAAAATATGTTATAAATATGAAAAATAAGTTGACCTTGAAATGGTCAAAGTCAATAAACAAAAAATTTATATTCTTTAATTAGACAAATAAAGAATATATGTATGTATATATATATATATATATATAATATACATGTGAATACTTAGCATACATAATTACCATCAAAATGGAGAGAAGACTCTTAAAATTTAATAAATTAAAATATGAAAGGTAATCTAGGTCTAAAATTCGATAAGAACATTAGAATGTAAAGAAAATAATTCAACATAAAATATGAAGAAAAAGAAATAAGAATATTATTAATCACTAGTTTTATAAAAAAGCAATGGATACAATATCTCGGCCATATGATGCGTAAAGGCGAAGTTAATACTGTGAAAGTAGTGATGAACTAAAAACCATAAGGGAAGAAATATTAAGAGCGACTAAAAAAGTAGTGATTGGATATTTTTGATAAGAATTTGGAAAAATTAGGAGTATATGACTGCAGAAAGATAAACCAAGATTGAGGAAAATAAAGAGAAATAGTTAGTGTTGAAAAATTAACTATTTTGGATTATTATAATTCAAAAGAAGAAAATAGGTTTTTAGTTATTTCATTTTTATATTATAACTATATTTCATTTGTATTATATAGATAACGCGAAACAAATATTTGTGAACTTTAAACTATTTCTACCACGTTAAATCACTTTTACATAAACACGAGCTTGTTAAAATTTACATACTGAACGGTTTTTCACATGGATGAGTTTAATCAGTCAAGCCAATATTTAAAAGACTTAGATTAACAAAAAATAATTATCACATATATAATTTTTTAATACTCTAGTGGTCCTTTATTAATGTTTTCTGAATAAATAAACCTATGAGAATCAATATGATGGTAAGAAATCGATAATTTGAGTATTAAAATTAAGTACAAACATTGAGTAAATGCATTGTGTATTACCAAAATTCGAATTATTATACTATTGATTAAACTATTTAATATAATGTAAATACAATATATATCTATATAACTTATCGATGTTGTGTTAAAATTATGATTTAGTTTATAAATTATTAAGCAAGTTATATATTTATTATACTCTAAACATATATTTTAGTTAAATTAGTTAATTTTTAAATTATTTGCTATGAATAAGCTAATTAGAAAAAATCACATTTCACAATAATAACGTTTTATTATTTCTAGGGTATCATCCACTTTATACATTTTATTCAATAGGTAGCACAACTTTCTGACTTAAGAAATGGAAACTATGAAGCATTTCTTTATTATTTGTATATTAAAACTAAACTTGAAGAAAAAAATAGCACAAAGTAAATATAAAATATACCTATGTGGATATATTATACCAAACTGGGAGAAAAAATATTATGGAATTTTCCTTATTTTAATATCAAACTACACAATCCAGAGATTTCAAATGGAAATACATATTTAAAGTACTTTGACCTAGTAATATTTTATATATACAATTATTTATCAAGAAGGTGTCGTTGTACAGTAATATAGTATGTTTAACGGTGTAATTTGATACAGTACAGGTACAATTCACGAGATAATAATTTCCTAGCATTGGACATTTTAAAACTTTGAAACTAAATCCATAGTTTAGCGTAATAAATGCTTAAAGTTTATTAATCAAATTATAATAATATTATTATAACATATGGTTTTGATAAGTCGTGAAAATTGTGGTGTTATTGGATAATGTATAATTTTAGTAGTTTAAAAAAAAGTATTATAATATAACACTAAAATGCTGATAAACTGATCTGGAAAATTAAGAAACTAATTTTCTGTCAGAAAATTAAACTAAAATCACACATTGGTGGTATTATTATTCTTTGTGTATGTATGCAACAAGCTTTTCCGTGTAAAATATGATCGGAATTTAAATTTTTAAATCATCGTATATTATTGTAATGTAAATTATAAATAGAAAAATATGATTTAAATTAAAATCTATTTCGTTGGGCTGAATTATAGCAAAAAAAATAATCCTATATTAATTCAGACATTATGTAAAACAATTGAAAGTATACTTATTGGAAATATTTACATTTTAAGTTTTATTTTATTACTTTAAGAAATTTTGAAATACTTTAAGTTATGATTTATAAACTTCAATGTTGTAATGATATAAATTTAATTGTCTTTTTAACTGGTGTAATATACTATTTTCATTTTAATTTTATTCGTAATTGATGGAAATCGAAAAAGAAAATATAATACGAATAATTCAATTGATCATACATATACAAAATACACTCATTTGTTAGTTCGAAACAATTAAATGTAGTCCATTTATTCTCATAGAAATTAGTTTTTCATTAATTCAGCTATATAATAACAATTTGAATAGACGATTTAATAAAATTTATTATTTTATTCTTATCTATATAAAGGTATTATTGATATCGTATTTTTTGTAAATAAGTCGTAATATTTACTGATGTTTTTTGTGATAATAATGTGAATAAATAGAGACAAAACGAACAATATTAGTTTAAATAAATAGAGTTAAGGGGCCTCCGCACCATCATTTTATTGGTCAAAAAGTATTTATTGTTATACCAACAGTCTGAATGATGCATAATCCGATAACAATTTTGAAAACGTATACAGATTTTTCATTACTTACTAGAGAGAATGATAGAGCCACATTTTTATTTTCATATTTTATACTATGATTAGAAACATTTAAAGTTTCTGAAATTTTCAATATTTTGAACGTAAATATTTAATTAAATAAAAACAATTTTAAAAAAATACCTCAATCGTTCCCTCGTAAATGTTATGAAAAAATCGAATATTTTTTCAAAATTAGAATTCATGTACTCATTGCGACGTTTTTATGGAATTAGGATGGTTTATTTGAGTGAAAAATATAATTTTTTTCGTGGTTATAAAATTGATATCTGACATGTGCACGTTGTTGCGTGTAATGGCTCCCCATATACTTTTGATACGGATTACTAACACTAATCATCACGTACGCCTCTCACAAACAAAATCGTTAAAGAAAATATAATAAATTGCTTAAATAATACTCCTTAGAATAGTGTGGTGTGGAGGCCACTTAAATATCTACGAAACTAATTTGTATTATCTTTCCTATGTAATATACGTGAGTGAGTCATATTGTTATCAAATGAGTTTGAAAAATCGCAAATAAACTATATTATTATACGATTATACAATAATGCTATTTTTACATTTCTGTATAATTTTGATAATAATATGTAACATTTTTTTACCTCAAAATACTAAGAAAATTTAGAATATTATTAAATGTGCGGTTAACGTATCTAAGTTATATTCTCGATCAAAGGTGATATACCTACAACTATAAGAATATAAATTTCGAAGATATTCCTATTGACAATACTTTCGGTACTATTTAGGTTTGAACCAAACTATAATTTAGAATTTTCTAAATATGTAAGATACATTTACAGAGATTTAATTTTTATTATAAATCTATCCACATAGTGGAACTAGGCCATCAGGTTTTTATAACAATATATTATGTAGTACGTATCCAATATGTTAGATACATTAAGTATATTAGGTATATAAATCCTAACAAAAAAAATTATGTGATTATAGAAATATTAATAAAGTTGTCTAAGGCAATCGTTCTAAGTTTTTGATAACACAAACATCATTCATCTTAAAATGCAATTATTTAGAGATGTTTTTTGGAAAAAAAACATCATAATTTAGATTTAAACAAATTACGTACATGCAATTTAGATTAATAGTAGTATTTATATTGAAAGGTTATATGAAGGGTTGAGAGTATAGTATGACGAAATAATAAGAAAGTGAAACAATATTTACAAGGAATTTAATTTTGTTTGATTTATAATTTCACAATACGAATTAACACTATCAAATTAAATTAATAAAAAAATTATAAAAAAAATTATATATTTCACAATATTATTGTTCTTACTATATGCTTACTTATAAATCTAGTGTTGTAGTTGATGTGGACTAATAATTATATGATAAAGTTTTAATTTGGGGTTCTCGTGAAAGGGAGTAATAATTATGACATATATCTACAACATAATTATCTATTTCTAATAGAATAGAAATATTCATATAATTTTCAGCAACTATTATGTTAAAATATGTAATTATATTTTATTATAATAGTTTACTCTTTGTGTTTATTATGAGCGTTTA
The DNA here is from genome assembly GCA_025469235.1 of Pemphigus obesinymphae. Lineage (NCBI taxonomy): Eukaryota > Metazoa > Arthropoda > Insecta > Hemiptera > Aphididae > Pemphigus > Pemphigus obesinymphae. Next base: position 27,796 of record JAIPRL010001439.1, on the reverse strand, counting down.
ATGAAAAATCGATTTTTTTTTTTTTTAGAAGTCATAAAATAGTAGATACAATATTTATTTTACCATACTCGTATATTTTCTAGTGTTTTTGATTTGTGGTTATATGAAAAGAGTTCTAACTATTTTTCATAAATTGTTGCATGTATAAATATTATTATTAATTAATTCATAATTGAGAAAAAAATTATGAAAAGTATAAAAATGTTTGTAACATATAATTCTACCAGTAAAGTTAAATTAATTTCGTTTATTAAAATAATACTATTTTTTATTTATTTTTTTAAATATAATGACTTTTAAACAATTAAATGTATTTATAATTTTAAACTCAACTTTCAATAGTCTTTCTAATCTCGCCAGTACATACACGTTCCATAGGCAAAAATAAAGGTAGAATCAACCATATTCTTGATACACGATACCATGATGCATCATGCAATAAGAATACCGATCGACAGATGTCAAATTTACGTGTTGCGGTCACTATTATAACCTAGGTATGAACTACCGTCCGTCCACACTAGTTTGAGTACTAGAAAGGGATCTATTTGTTTATTAAACGACTAATAATGAAAGCATTGTATTGTGAAACTCAACAAAATGGAATAATATTAAATGATATTTAGTGCGCTGTATTGAAACGTCATATAAGTAAGGGTGTCATCTAGATTAGAATCGAATGTTCTACTTGTAATATAATCAGCTGAGAACGTCGTGTTGTCAACGCGGGATATTTAAATGAGAAATTGGTGGTGTATTTTAATTTTATATTTTTGAGTTATTAGGATTTGGTGCATTGCCCCATATTAATTCATATGTGATATATTTATTATACATGCAACATACATTAAAAATATATATACATCGCATACCTATATATATATATTTATTACTATTATCTTATATATAATTCCGAAAGTTTGTTTCTATAAATTAGAAGTCTAAACGGTTGAACTGATTGAATATAATTTTCGATACGTTTTCTTTGTTTTTCAAGTCAAGTTTAAGTAACATTTTTATAAAGTCCGTCGCCGTGAAAGGAAGATTTGTTAAAAACTTTTTTACACAGAAAAACGATTACAATAATAATTATTGTTGTGTCAAATTTCCGATTATTATAGATATCAGTTAACAATAGTAATCCTAAGTTAATATTAAACGAATATATAACAGATAAACTACTCAATGATCGTTTATGGCCTGTAAATTGTAACGATATTAAAAATGTTAAAGATTTAATGGTTATAAAGTATTGAAAGGTAGAAACAAAAGGAGTATAATAAAAAATATTTATATTCCTTGGAGTTTGTATGTAAAATTTCAATCTTAAAAATAAACATAATAATAATAACACTAGATATTAATTTTCTTAACGTATATTAGTCTGGTAAATGGATACAAAAAAAAAATATATCGGGCGAAGTTGGGTATTCTGTCTGGTATATTATATATTTGTATAATATATTATTGTATTATACGTATATTTAAATATAATGTGTAATGCACACATAATACACACATGTCATACTTAACTACCTGAATATCAACAACTCTTAATTATCATGTCAAATGCTGTTACATATACCTAGCTAATATCATTATTATTTTTTTTTTAATTTTTATGTACCTATAGGTACATATTGAAAAACAAAACTATAAACTTTGTATCTTTATGAATATTCATTATGATATTGTTAAAATAATACTATGCATCCGCTTTAATGAATTTTTAAATTTCGTCCGTTTCTTGTAACGACTAACGGAACGTAATAATTTTTCACACATAGCGTAATTACACAATATAAATAACTTCCGGAAACGGAAACCGAAATTTAATAATGAAACTTGTTCCGTTATCTATATAAATACATATAACGAACGAAACAACGAAATATATTATATCGTAGGATAAGTCGACCATAATAAAAAAGGGCGACTTTTCGGCAATGTTAGAGAAAAACAATTTCCGAAACCATAAAATATAATATATAGTAATAAATATAACGGTAATACGTGCATTACTTTAAAATAATAAATTTAACAAGTACAAACATTTTATTTTACCGAGTTAAATTTTAATTTGAATGGTTGGTTATATTCTCTTGATTCTCCTTATTATTGGTAATGAATTGAATGATGGCATTCAATATGTTTGGTTGATAGTATGATGAACAATATATAATTCATATTATATAAACACATTTAACACACATTATTTATAATAGGATTGACTTAAAAATATTCTCAAAATAAATAGTATTTTATAATAAATATATAATAAATATAATGAATAGCACCAGCACACAATATAGTGATAAAAATAAAATATAATATAATATATTATTGCTCTAAATACCAGTATACACTTGACACTTTGTTTACTGTATCATATTCCAAAAATTATAATAAAACTGTTGATTAAATAATATTAAATTTATTTTTTTTTATAAAACAACACAATTTGAAAACAAAAAGTTGATATTTTCCTTTTTTATTATTATAGATTAAAACTTTAGTTTTATATTAAATATTTAAATTTTAAATTTAATTGATCACAAATACATATAAGACATGCATAAAACATATAATTGACACTAAATAACCGAAATAAGTTGAAAACATTAAGTAAATATAAGAATATTCATTTTGGATTAAAGTGCATTTTATTGGACTAATAAAGTTAATACAATTATACAATTAATTATAATAGCAATGTTTAAAAATAACTAATAACAGATTATGTAAGAATTGTATACTTCTATAAAATATTTATCTCATTCTCGAGAATATCTATGAAATAGGTCAAACTGTAAAATTAGACAAAAATGCACTTAAATTAAAAAATGATTTATTTTTGTCTCGACTATAGTATAAAAATAATACAAAAACTAGGATGTATTTTTTTATATATAGTCACTCAATGATCATAAATATTAGGAGATTATTTATAATTACCTACATTACAGTTTGTTACTTATGTACATCTTATAATATGTGTAAATAATGTATACCTAGGTATATACACTAAATATATCAAATTTCATTGATAATTCTCTCATAAAATAAATAAAACGCACAGACTAAAAATAGAAATGGCTTAAATGATAGGATATAAAGTGCATGTTGATTATAATTGCTGGAGAAATATATCTATCTACTACACGATAATTTTAAAAAACAAAAGGGATGCAATATATATACCTATATTACATTATATTTGTTTTGATATATTTAAAATAAAAACTTAAGCAAAAATATTTTTAAAAAATATTAAACAACGGTTAAATTTTATTACATATATATTTTAATATTAATTTCCAACAATTCAAAATAGGGTCGTTTCTCATAATAATGGTCGTGTCTGGAAACTAAAGCAAGCCGTAAATATAATGTTATTTAAGTAGCTTAACGTCCTCACTTAACCACACTAATGTCTAATTGTGAAACGGTTACAGCTCTTGTTATATCAGAGTGACGTCGGTAATTGGTACTTTTAACTATATACCTACAATAGTAAAATTGGATTTTTATTCGTCGCCATTTTGGAGTGAACCTTTGGATGGGGTATTGTGAGTTCCTGCACAACCCTAATTAAGGAAAAACTGATAAATGTGAATTTATAAAAAACTATAGAAATATGTGGTTCCTAATACATTATACAACAATGAGACAAAATTTTAAAAAATTTAATCAGTTGCATCATTTTGAACACTTGCAGTAATACGTTATTTATTCTTCGAATAACATTTAGTCAAACATTTTTCTATAAATCCAATTTGATCAGAATATTTTATATAATTATTTTACATTAATAACGATAACTGTAGATCCATTTATAAATAAAATACAAAGATGGTATAGTTTTTTTCATATGAATAATACCTATAACAGATTACATTAAAAAAAACCCCTGATCACTTTTAAAATACCACAATAGAACTATTTTATTCTAAGTCAACCATATACCTACGTATTTTCATATATTATATTTATATTATAGCATGTATAATTAATATATATATGTACACTGAATACTAATTGTATTTAATGTAAAATAATTATATCATATTAATATAATTGGTATAGGTACACTTATAATCCAATACATTTTAACCATATCCACTAAACATAAGATATTTAGACACCACACCAATTACCTCCAATAGTAAAAACATATATGTCCACACTTCATATCAAGAATAATATTTTGGAAACAGATCATCGGTTCATCGTGTGATGCAAAATTTTAATTACTAGAATAGTTAAAACATGATTTAGTAAATATAATTAAAGTAGCGTTAAATCCCGATAAGGTCGTCTCCAAAATGTTGTCGTTTATATATTTTATAATATGGGCCTTGCCTTTAAAATAATTTATACTATACCTAAATCATTGAAAATCATGAAAATCTTAAGTTATTAGTCAAAATATTAAATAAAATGTTAGTTTTATTTGACTGTATGACACAGTGAACATGTATGTGTATTTACATTATATATATTATGTATATTATAAAAATGTACACTAGTCTTATTTGTACAAATTTACTCCTTGTACTTTTTTAGCTAATAAAATTAATTTGTAGTAAATACAACATTTTCTTTTGCAATGTTAAATATAATTATTATTTTTAATTATTCAATCATTTTTATGATCTCAATATTTCGCCTTAAATTATTTATTTAAACAAGATATTTAATACACATTAAGTAACATCTATATTTTATCATTTTCTCCTGAACAATAATAATGTCTTAAGTTATCTAGTTATGTGTTTTTACTTATTTAAAAGTGTAAATTTTATACTGTCAAATTATATTCCTATATTATCAACGGTATGTTAAATTATTAGACATTTTTTAATAATCATACAAATGTACTATCTGATCGAAATCGTTTTGGATATTGATTGAATAATAATAAAACCATAAACAAAATATTCCAAGTAAAAACAATAAACAGATATACAAAATAAATATAAACATAAATTATAGACGAAGTAACATATATTACTGTGAATCTATTAATGATAACTATCGATCAACACATTTGTTTCATATATTTTTATGTGTATGTATGGAGCACCATTTAGGTGTAGTGTTTTTTTGTTTACAACTAATAAAATGATTTAAATTTATATTTCGTTTTATTTCATTAATGGTTGTTAAAAATAACTAAATAAATTTTGTGCAAAGATAATTTTATGCATATTTTATTTTAATTATTCCAAAAGGCCGAATATATCCATTAAATCTATATAGAATATTATCACCGCAATGGTGTATAATGTAGTTCGAATACATTTCTCATTATATGAATAACTACACAATAATTTCATCTATAATATTATATCTGCTGATGATGTTATGTATTTAACTAGCTTTTGTTTCTGATAATGTCAAACACAGAAATCTGAAATTAAATCATTTGCATGTTTTAAAACAAATAAATTCTTCATTTTTCTTTTTTTTTTTTATGGGTATATAGTATTTTATCAGAATACGTGTGTTTTAAAAGTCATTGTAATTAAATGTAATAGAAAATATCTTTTAAATACCATCATTCTTGTGACGGTTTAAGTACACAAATTATTAATATTAAAACGTACAAACGTGCGTACAGAATGTATTTAGTTGGGTTTTTAAGAGGAGGTCATACAACCAGAATTTATAAAATTTAAATTAATATCTAAGTATAAAAAAATATTTTAATCCATATTGAAAGTGATTTTTACTGATCTTGTGTTCTTTTTAATGTTTTTGAACTATGATGATTATTAAAATAAAATACGATTTAACTGCAGTTCAAGAAATACATCAGTATTTAATATTTTCAATTAGTAGATTTTTTTATATTCATATCGAATTAAAAATCTTTTTATATATGTCCATGAAATACTTTTTATAAAAACTTGATTTCAACGATTCATCATTAATAAGAAGGTAAATATTTTGCTATATTGAATGGATTGATTATAAAAAAAAAATATTATTATTACAAAATAATTAACTATGGTGGAATCGAAAATGTTTGCCTTTTTTGTCATATAATAATATTTATTAGTAAATTATTATTCTACTATCCAAAATCTATAACAATACCATTATAAAGAACAATTTTTCGAAATTGAAGCATCCTATTGAATTGTTATACTGGAATCAAGATTTGTTGACAATTTTAATTAAACACAAAAATACACCAGTATATATAAATGTAAAATTATTACCTATATTAATTATATATTTTATTTTATTACCTATTCAGTAGATGGTTATTATGAAATAACTTCAGCAAAATTGCTTATAAAAGATTATTTTTAATAATACTGTCGAGTAAATGTAATTTAGTTGAGATGAAAGAACAGTATAAGCAGTAAACTTATATTCAAATTATATTCCGAATATTTCCCATAAAATAGCCACTTTCACTTCCCTTTATAAATTATTTATTATATATTATTTTCACATTTTTCCAATATCATTAGTCTTTTTAAAAATAAGATAAACAATATATATATATGTGTGTGTGTGTGTGTGTGTGTGTGTGTGTGTGTGTGTGTGTGTGTGTGTGTGTGTGTGTGTGTGTGTGTGTGTGTGTGTGTGTGTGTGTGTGTCTGTGTGTGTGTAAGTAAAGTACACATATATAACTATTTATATAAACCTATAGAAATATTATATATTTGGGAAGTGGAGAATACAGTGTAGACTAAAAGAAAATATTGTAAATAATATATGTATTTTGATTGAGTTAATATAAAAGTTTTTTTATTGTACCATTATTTTTCATACTGTTATACAAAACTTAAAAATTAGGTTTCAAATTAATTTCCTGGTCTAATTCAATACATATTTTTTGATCATTTTACTTAACGCATTAAACAATAGATCAAGTAATTTTTCAAAAATATTTTTTGTATAGAGATATTTAAATTTGTATTTGTTTAATGAAATTATCATTATCAATTCAAAAAATAAATAGTAGAATGATTATATAAAAGCAAAATTATTATATAAAATGTTTAAAATGTTCATGTATAAACTATGAAAAAAATGAGTTAAAGAGACAATAATAAATCGATAATTTTATGTGTTAAAATAAACAGAAGAAAATTAATGAGATAACGATATAATCTGTAAGTAAAATTATGCAGTATCAAATATTAGATACGTAAAAGGTAAAATGTCTAAAATAGGTGAAACGGGGAATTTTATTTTCGCCAAACAAAGTTTTTGACGATCAGCTAGTTTAAAGTTTATCGGAGTTTGAAAAACAAAATTTTTTTTAGATAATTTGTTCACATTTATAAAACTTATTTAATTAAGTTTAGCTACGTTCAGAAATTTGAAAGTCCTTATTTTATACAATTTTTTTTATAATATCTAAATGAACGACAACAAATTATGGTCAAATACATTTTTATTGTTTGTCTTAATATATAAAATGTGAATATTTTTTATAGTCATAAAACATGTTAGAAAAATATTATGCAATAAATTATATATATTATGAACTAGGTTTTATTTGTAGAAATACGTAGATCATTATTGTAATATTATTAAATATGTATCATAACTCATAATTATGCTTATTAATTTTTATATATTTTCATATTGCTGCGATCTCATTTCTAATAAATCATCTAATTATGTTAATATATTTTCTGTATATCCCGTATCAATGATATTTATTATTTATTTATTTTTTCTAACGGTGTTGTAAGCGATCCACCATAATTTTCGTGATATACAATTTTTTGTGATAACCACTAACTATAAGGATTTCACACACTATAATAATAATAACAATAATGTACATAACAATCATGTGATTAAGTTACCATGCTGATAATTTTTAAAAGAACCGTGTGTCAATAAATATTATTTATTTAATATCGGTAAATACCTACCGCATATCGATATTATTATTATTCATAATAATGAACTCGATCATGGTTATGTACCTTCCAACATTTTTCGCCTTTTCACAATGGTCAAATAAATCAAATATTATATAGTGATCATATCACCATGGTAGTATCTGAATAAAATCGAGGTTAAAACCTACTAAAAATATTTTGATATTTTAACAAAAGCGTGAAACTTTAATTGACTACTCGTGTAGGACATGAACTTGGGAAATGTGAGAAACCCGAAACATTGAATTCGTATTTTACCTTTTTGTTGGTGACGACATTAGTATATACTGCCATTTATTCAAACATCAAGCGTCCCCATTAACAAATAATAATTAAACCAACGAAGCAATGTTATAATAAATTTAAAATTTTACCGATATTCCCAGAGAAAATAATTTCGAACAACAATAATTTCCATACACTCTATGCTATCTTCAGTGTGTGATTAACAATTATTTTAAATAAAGTTATCATGGAAATAAAAATTATTATTATTTCCCGCTGTTACAATGTCAATATCAAAAAATATAAAAATAAATATTTTCATATATTATATATATGTATACATACATGCCAGGAGTAAGGCAAATAAAATATATAATTTGCTTTCTTTTCACCGATGTTTTTAATTTCCCTGAGACAATTACAAACGTAATTTTGTATATATTTTCTTACCGAAGGCCAGTAATAGCAGAATTCCATCGACGATCAGCCGTTTGACGATTGACTTGGTATACATGGCGAAGAAAAAATACAATATCCGATCTCACAAAAAAAAACAAAAAAAAAATACAATTTTAACTTTAATCGGTAAACTCTTGACTCGAATACGGTATTTTCGACGGTGTTCTTTCTTTTGTTTTTGTGTTTTGTTAACTCACTATTGAAACTATTGTCGAACGGAATGCCGCTGGATCGACGAGAAAACAAATCTAATTATATTATAATTTCTATTATTAGATAACAGTGAATCATGCCAATACATTTCGAGGTCGAACGGATCGCATATGTACGACACGAAATTTCACACGCGATATTTCGGACGCGTATCACTAGATATTTCGGACACACACTGGACCGGACCGCACACACCGGCTTGCCGCGACGGAGTCTGACATGGGGTAGTCAGCGAAAACGCTGCTGTTGATCTCGCCCCCCCTTTCCTTGGCCGTGGGATGTACGTTTGCGTGCCGAACTTGCGCACAAAATTATACTATGCTTCCGTGGTTTTTCACCGTTTATTCTCCCTCTCTCTTTCTCTCTCTCCTCTCTCTCTCTCTCTCTCTCTCTCTCTCTCTCTCTCTCTCTCTCTCTATCATCGTCATCCCTTTGACCCTCTATTACGCCTTTTTGAAAACTTGTCTTTTCCTGCTATACGCATTCTTGCATCCTACACCCGCACTCACTCGTGCATAATAATTTAGTTCCCACGTAAGGACTCACTTTATTAGTCTTCAAACCAATATTTCACAAAACCAAATAATAACAAAATTAAAATTTATAAAAAAAAAATAAAAAAAAACAGTAAATAGGGATGGAAATGACATATCATATATATATATACGAGTATATACACCGTAATATAGGGAATTGTTCCGTATTTAAATCAAAAATCCCAACAAAACTTCGAAATATCACTTTATTTAAATGATCACATATTCTAAACAAAAATAAGAATATCATTGTTTTTGTGAATTTAATTCATTTAAAATACTGTTTTACTGTAATTTTAATTAAGTGTACGAATACTAAAAAAATTACCGAAAAATGGTTTAGTTTCCAAGTGACGTAAAGAAATACATTGGTTTTAAGATTTCTTTTCACCTATAGTACAAATTTAAAAAAAAACTTTTCGGAGAAAGGACTTTTCATTAGTACGCATCATTAATATGACACTTTAAAGAAACCATTAATTCATTTTCCCAGGTATATTTCTATATTCTTGGATAATCAGAAAATAATTTTAAAAAAACCTAAAATTGTCTTTAGATTGAAAATAATGTAAGTTTTTACTACATGAAATGGTGTACCATGAGAGTTAGGTATTGCGTCGTAGATATAATATAATATAAATCACAAGATATGTGCACTGGGGGGACCGACGGAGGAATACTAAAAAGGATGTGTAAACGGATCCAAGCCACAGTGGTCCCTAGACATTGGTACCTGGTAGGCTCTGGTGACTGCTGGTGGTTGTATGCACTGTTGGTTGCTCGAAGTCCATCGGTTTACGGTCGTTTTGTCCGGTCGGTATAGACGAGAGTAGTCGTGCTGCTGAGCTGTTGTCGTCAACGTAGGTAAGTAGTCGAATTCACTGCTAGTTGCTGGTTGCTGGTTTTGTCTTCTATTTTTCTGTTTCCTTTAAACCTTTAGGTTTAAAAGTTTGAAGAAGAGTGATTTCGGTTTGGATTGTATTGTGAGTGTGATAGTAGTCGGTCTATAAACTATATTAGGCTGTTTAGCCTACACTAGTGGTATGATTTTATGATATTTTCATTGGTAATTTAGATTTGTAGATGCGACTAATCAAATGGGTGGATTTTGATAGAAGGTATTTCGGAAAGCACGTGACCTAGTAGTGATTGTAGAATTTGTAAGAATGTTAATTAAAAAAAAAAAAAACATTTGCTGTGTTTGTCTGTGAATATACTTTTTGATGTATGGTAGACCAAAAAAGTTTAGGATGGTGGTATTTGAGACGTATTTTGGAGAAGCTATTTTAGAACGTAAAATGCCGCATTGGATGCTTTCGAAGATTGACTATTTTAATTTTGAAATTAGCGAGCCCCAGGTTTCGCCGATGTACATTAAAACTGTACGTAAGATATATTTATATTTTTGACTTTATCGAGAGCAGGCTTCTTCTATTTAAGACCAGAAAGAGCATATAACGAATCTTAGTCATTTCAGTTAATACTGTAAGTAGGTGAAGGTGGTGTGGATGAAATTTGCAAATCTGAAACGACTAACAGTACAGGGTTATAGTGGGATGAGAGATTGTTAATATTTGCAACCTCGATTTAATGTTGAGGAAGCCCAACATCAAGCACATCGAGCCTGTGATCCCGGTAACCGGGGAAGTGAGTCGGGGTATCGGGAACGACTACTGTATTATTGGCCTGTATGACGTAACAGTAGAGTATTTGACCAGCTGAATTAGCGCAGCGGTTGTTCCATGTAAATTGTTTAGCATTAAGGTCACCCACGACGATGAATCACAGCCCGTAGTTAGTAGATAGCGATTGCCCCTGTCGACAATATTTTGCGGGCGTTTATAGGCTGTAGATATATGCGTGATGTCCGTACCAAGTGATATTTTAATTTTTGTAGAATTCATAGAATTATTCATTTTAACTGGACGGTAGGCAAATTTTTAAGTCATTACCTATAAAACTGTGAAATTGGGGTGCTAGAGTAACGTTATCCTGACACCGGCAAACGAAAAACAGAATTTCCTCGGTTGGAAGCAAGTTACGAATTCCGAATTTGTGGTTACGAATTGTTACTAATTAGTTACTAAATATTGGAATTGTTTTGGGAAAGAAATTTTGACATGGGGGTGCCAGGGTAACGCACCTGGTAGGTAATATGATGGTATACTAGGATGGCTGTACCGCTGTTTGCCAAGGAGTCTAGACGGAATGGGTTATCCATACGGTAATTTTTAATATTGAATTGGGCGGTTTTTTTAATATAGTTTCATTGATGACAATATTTTCTTTGTTTATGAGAGTTTAGAGTTTGTTTATTTTGCTATGCCGTTGACATTCCAATGAATAATTTTGAGAGAATTATTGTTCATTTATGGGGATAACTATGAATGAGTTTATTGTATGCGTTATGATCGCTTTGGAGTCTTGATTTGAAATAAGGCTGTAAAGAGGTTAGTTAAGAGAGCTAATACTTCAGAAATTTAGATTTTGCCTTCATTTGGGATTGGGATTTTTTTTTCTTTTTGACAGCTTTTGCTTAGTTCATTTCGAAGTTGGTGTTGGATTGTACGGTTACCTTCATTGCAGAGTAAGATTGTGGTTTACCACATTTTTAGATTTCCGAAGTTTTGAGAGATGGTTTTTCATGTAGGTAATACTTGTAATTTGCCATATAAGATTTACCGCAGTTTCAAGAGGTTGAATGTAGTTCAAGGGTATTTGGTCATTTTTTGGCTGAGATTTTACCGCTGCCTTTCACACAGCGTGAAAGATGGCCGCAGTTATTTTAACCAAGACCAAATATTTGATACAAATAATATTGAGCGGGTCCAGATTTTTTAAAGGTTTCGGCTTTAACTTTGAGGTAAAAGAGAGAGCGTAGTTTGAAAATGTGGATGGATTTGGTGTTTTTAGCAACAATCATTAAACAGATTGGGAGTGGTTTTGTGGTTTTGCCAAAACGTTTTACTATTTTCACGTCATACTCGTGACCAGTAAACTGGTCACTAATATAGGCTTCGGATATATCCGTAGGAATACTTCTAATTACGATCTTCAATACTCGATCCTCAGAGAAGGAAAAAGTAAGTCGATTTTAGAATCTTTTAGAGTTTTCTGAACAATTCAAAAAATGTTGGGGTATATAGTTTGGACACGGACAAAGCTATCAGCGCTTATTTTAGCTATTATATCAGAGAATGGTGTTGCGTGAAGTATAACGAGAGCAACCTTGGGGGGCCAGTCTATAGCAAATAGGTTTATAGGGGGAATCTTGAATCTTGGGCTTGAACTGAGTTTTATTATTTATATTTGCCAGTTAATTAGACTCGCCTAATTTACTACTTTGATTTCTTATGGAGTTAGCTAGTGATCCGGTTTGAGATAGTGGACGAGACAGGTACATATTCACGGATTTCTTTTCCGACCAGTTATCCTTAATTTGAAAGTCCGAATTGAATTCTAACGGTGACAGGGATTTTGGGGCCTTACGTTGAGGTCCGATCCTTGTCGGCGGAAGTTTGGGAACAGATACTCCCTTTTTCTTGCTGGGCAGTGGACTAAAACGATCGCTCGATGCGTCGCTTAACGAATTATTTTTTCGCTTAGATTTTCCACTCATGGTAAAACCAACGGGGTTCATCGCCGCAAGTACCAGTGTCATGATGGATAATGTGCGGAAGACTTGTGGATGTAATTGGCTATTTAGTATAAGAGAGATACAACAGATGTCTACACTGTACGATAATGCAATCGGTATGATGATTTCGGTTAAAAATATGTCTGGTATATACCCACTGCCGTACCGATAGTGGATTTTACCCGGTCACGTTTTCCAGTTATACCATATATTATTGGTTCTGAAAAGGACCATTTTGTTTATCGCTCATTAAGCATATTACGTGCTGTTTTGTTCCGTTACATATACGATAATGTTCATTTTAGAAATTTACCAAAAAAAAAAATGTTTAGGTTTATGTATGGTGTCATATTATTTAGTTTATAATGTTCTAATATTACAATTTCCTATCATTTTTAAATTTGACATTAGGATCTTTAGAAACAAGAGTTCAAGCAATTTGCTCGATAAACAGAATACTCTTATTGTATTAAATTAAATATAAATGATAAATAATTTTATTTAATAAAACTTTTTCAAAAAATTAAGATTGGTTTAACATAATATGCGTAGTAATAACTATTTATGTTACATTCAGTACATTTAATAATTAAGTAGGTATGAGATTAATTTAGGACCAAACTACTATATATTATCAAATAGATACCTTAAAATAAAATTAATTAATTAACATTAAATGAGTTTAAAATTGTTACATTTATAACCAAAAGTTATAATAATACACAGGATTTCTAATATTCAACAGATAAAATTTAATTGTTTGGAGTATCAGATATTAATATCATTACACATAAGGAATCTTAACCAATCAATTGTAATAAAAATAAAAAATGAGAATATAATATACCACAGGGTGTTCACCACTTACTATTTTGACTGATATTTTATCTACATTAGTTCTATATTCAGGATATCACCGAATTATTAGTATTAATATGTATACAAAAAATCTATAACTTTGATTAACCTGTACCTACAGTGTACATGTAATATATACATTTTAAGCTAAGTCAATATATATTAACTACTACTAGTACAACTACTATTATTATATCCTGCATACTTAATGTAATATCTATTGTATAAATATGAATTCAAATATTTCATTGAAATCCAGAATACAGAATTAACTTCATTAAAATTCTATTTGAAAATGTTGTGAAATAATTTATGTTTAAATGTATTTATATGTAAAAAAAAGTAAGTACCTACCAAATTTGTTATACATTTTTTTCAAAACTTGTTAAAATCGAAATTATATATATATATCGAAAAATTAATATATGTACCTACTTAAAAAATAATTTTTAATTATTTTTGTTGATTTCAAACAAACTAGTATAACTTTTGTACTGATAATTACAAAATACAGTTAAAATGTGATTAAATATAAATATTTAAATACTTTATATCAATATTTGTGTTTATAATCAGGAATGTAAAATGTTTAAAACAAATTAAAACCCTTCTAAAGAATATGAACAGAGTTAATTTTTTTTATTTGTATTCCTACTACAGAAATAGAGTGTCTGTTAATTCAAGTTTTAATTTATATTTTGGAAAGTTTAAGAAAATAACAGTACTTTTATAACAGAAAATAATACAGTTAGAAAAAAAAAATAAGTACTTCATTACTTACAATAGAAGGCTTTTCGAAAATGGATTCTTAAGCCTTTATTCCAATAAAGATTTTTTTTATTTATTTATTTTATTAATAATTTATTTATTATTCTTTATTGAATTTGGTAATGTTTTTTTCAATCAAAAAAATACTTTGGTATATAACAAATACCTAAAAATATATTATATAAAATATATTTTTATAGATTTATACATTTAATATCTGTGTATATTTGAATCATTATTTGTTTAAACTATATAAGTACTTATATAGTAATAAAATAAATAGCATTTGTTAACAAAGCCTTAAACCTTTAATCTAAATAATTTTTTTACAAATAAAATATTTCATTTTACATATTTTTAAATGTTTATACTTTTCCATAAAAATATATGTCCATGGAGTAGACTGAGCAGTTTTTGATTTTTTTAATTATGAAACGTTATGTTTTGCTCGATAAACTTCTCACTAATAGAGAAATATTCAAAAATTGTTTAAAAAGAAAAAAATAAACGATAAAAAGATAAAGATTATTAGAAATATTATCGTAACAACTTGCACATTTCTAGAATCATGTTTTATTTTATAACATTTTAAAAAAATGCTCTGTCAAAGTTGGTTTATAAAAGTAAGGAACATTCCCTTGACATTTTACTTTTTTAATATGATGTTTCAATGATGTGATAGTAATCCCATAATCATTATTTATATTTTATAACAAAGAAATCCACGGTGTATTTTAATCTAAAACAAAGTTATTTTTAAATCGAATATTTAATAAATTTAAAATCATAAATATGGAAAATAAGTATATATTTATAAATTCATATGAATAAATATTGAATAGTATGCATATATTAAACATTGCAATTTACTTTATTTTATACATATTTCCATTTATATATAAATGTGTAATTAATTATTACAGTTAATCTCAGTGTTTCCAAATGTGATTTTCGTATTCCACTAAATGGTGTTCCAAATCCCACTAAGAATTACACAAAATGACACAAAATTGTAATAAAAAAAAATAATTTTCCCACTTAAAAACAAAAATAAAACTATTTTATATGTAATTTGTTTTTACTCTTTAGGATTCGTTGCTTTGTGATGATTTAAATAGTATATATAATTTAATATAGAAGAAAAAAGAAAAGTGGTTATAAAGTGGTTAGTTGGGGTGGTACAGTGTGAGATGGTAATAATTATAACTCATTTATACATATACAACTTAATATACATTTGGTGTATAATAACTGCACTATCATTTTCACCATCTGTCCGTGATATACAAAAAATGATGATGTACTAAGTAATGACTTAGTTTATAATATATGCGTAGGTATATGCTGTGGACAGGTAAATGCAAGTGTAAGTTCGACACTCGTCGTTAATAAGTTCAATATATCTTTGTAGACTTTGTTGTTTAATAAATATTTTATCACAATACACGATCGTAATTATATAACGACTACGTTACAAATATTCACAAAGAGACAAACAATCAGTGGGTGACCGAACACCAGACCTGTCCAGAACACGCTCACGAAGTCGTGAAGGAGTAGATCCCAGTGGTGACCAATCCAAATTTTAATGTCCCTGTAGAGATGAAATGTGCACAACAGCTGCGGTTATAACTCGTAAAAGCTCACATATAAGCTAACAAAAAGAATAAAAATAAAATAGAAAATTAATTTAATGCAAACATGTTTTGACACACTGAATGCAGGCAAGAGAAGAGAAAGGCACGGTTCGCACGGCTCGAAATTGAAGTGTACGATTACCATCAGCGGACTAGTTCTGAGAGAAATGTTACCTTTGACTAGTGCTCCTATCAACGTAGCTTGAGACTTGCATGCACATAGATATACGTGACTCCAGCGCACACTCAAGATGTAATTGGAGAAGAGTTACAAAATGGTACAAAACCAACTCAAAGTTTTTCCCTTTGTAACGATATAATAAAATATCGATTACGCAGAGGATAGGCTGAATCCTGATATATATATATATATATATATATATAATAAATAAATAAATAAAGACAATTTAGAACACCAAAGACCCAAGACAAATAAAACTTACTACGAGTATGGCCAGTGAAATGTATCGACAAAAATAGAAGGAAAGAAATAGAAAATACGGTGTGGCCGCGTAATTAATTTATTAATTGTATTTAAACTTATGACACGAGAGGAAGAAGAGAGCGCGGATTCGCTACTGGAAAACGCTCTTATATAGGCCCTAGCCCCCGATGATCTCTGTCCCCGCTTATTAAAAAAATGCATTTCTTTGGTCCTGTATTTCGGGTATGATCGATAATTAGTTTGGTCGAATTCGATTTATGCCGTGTACAGATTCCGAGTAGCCATCTGTATAGCTTTAATATTTATATTAAATTGTCATACTGGCCTATACACTGCGCTGCGTTATTTTATATTGTCTTAGGTTTGTTTATTTCCATGTATAATTATAATGTTATAATAATATCTTGTAATTATATATTGTATAATTTTATAGGTACCTATACACAAATAATACATAATATTTTATTTACGTACATTTTCGTATTTGAAAACAAGTTTTCTGTAAAAAAATACAAACTTAAAACCTTTTAATTTGTAAAAAAAATTACTTTACCTAAGTATAACATAATTTAAGAGAAAGCCATAATAAAGTGAAACGATTTTAACTTTAACTCTTGAATATTTATGTAAAAACAAATAACTATTTCTTAATAACCCAAAAATGAAATAATAAAATAAAAAACAAATTTGTACAAACTATAAATAATATATATCTTGTGCACGTATAAAATTGCACATTTATACATAGAAATTAATAATTACTAAATATTATAAAATAAACACACTGAATAGTGTTATATAAAAAAATATCTAAATCGCTTTAACATATAAAAATAAAATAATAGCACTTATATAAGAAAAATACTTCATTTAATATAATTAGTATAATGGCATAATGCATGATAATAATTAATCATTACTCTCTGCTTCTAACAAACAGAAATAAAAATTATATTATTTATACGTGAGTGAAAAATCCCATTATAATTTATATTAAAATTCTGTCAAAACCAATAAAAATTACACATATCAAAAGACACAATTTTTTACCAATATATAGAACCAAAAACCACTAAATATAGCGGGAAACCCACTAAATAGGCCACACGGCACACTGGTTATTCTATTACGTACGAGTAAACTTAAAAATAATACTACAAAATAGTGGTATACTGTGTAATGTATTGGCAATTTTTCTGGTAAAATTATAAACATTTCATCTTTATTGGTATGGTTTTTATAAACAAAAATTAATGGCCATGGAGTATTTATATAATTGTATTATAGTATTGTATATATTGTCACATCATTAAGAGAACACTTATATATATATAGTAAAATGAAACAATTTATATAAACTATTCCATTTTCTAACTCTATACCTACTTCAAATAAATATTTTAATAAAAATAAATGATTTTTTATAAATTGTAAATTGTGATATTTTAAAATTGTAAAATGTTCAATATTTACAAAACACATAACTAATATAAATAAATAAATAAACTGTGGGCTTATTCTATAGTATGACTAGAAATGAAATTCAAGAATTGGATAGATGAATAAAATATAACGTAGCAAAACATTAGTAATAGATAAAAATATATAATATACATAATATGTATCATTTATGCATATAGTCTTAATTGAATAAATAAATATGAACTAAATGTTTGTCTTCCAATTATATTTAGAGTAAAATTATTAGAATATTAATTATCAAACTTTTTCAGCTATAGATATGTCGAATTTGTATTATAAATACATCAATTTGGAGTTGATAGGATGAAGTAATAAATTCACGGATCTCATTTTAATATATTGAATAGCTTGCAACCAAATTATAGAGCACTGAATTCACGGTTACTTAAAATAAGTTAAGTCATGAGTTTTTTATCATTTTTAATAATATGAAAATACATGGAATAGAGTTAAGACGCCGTGATTTTATCTTATACTATTCGTCGTTATTACCGTATTATTTTATATATTTATTGTTTACTATTTATAAAAAATAAAATGTATTTACAATCATAAGAACAATAACAGGAAAAATATGTATTATTTTCCTATATTCAACAAATATCGACCATAGTGGATAAATTCAAAACGCTCGTAGAAGACGATAAGATAGTATAAAAATATAAACACAATTAGTTATGTTTAAAACCCCATACCAAAAAGTCAAAAGTTTCATAATTTCACCAGTGTCGGTATAGTAACGTTTTTTATAAAGTACACCACTGATCTATAGATATATATATATATATTTTATGTATTTTTTATATATACGTAATATAACAACTGTAATAATTAATTACAGAATGGAATGAATTTATAAAGAATATTCTTTTGTCACAAATATTTATCCATCCATAATAAATGTTTTTTCAATGAATTGACATAAAAATCATTGATTTTTTTTTTAGATTGATTTTAGTATCAAGTATCATGTTATTTGTTTATTATAAATTATTTTTAATAATTATAGGATCTAAATGACACATCATAAATAAAATATATTATTCACATTATACATATATGTAAAATGTCAAAGAAATGTTAATTACTACATAATAAAAACGTTACGTGAACTTAGCAGAACATTTTTTTTGGCTCTGACAAGTTCATATCCATATTGTTTCAGATTCAGAACACAACTAAAAATTATAATAATTCAAAAAATTTTGTACAACATATTTTGAAATATGTTCAACAATAACCTAAAACATATGTCAATTTGTGTCCAAAATTGACTGATGAATTATCTCTGACAACTACGCAAACATGAGAATTATGAGTTGAATGTCTTATCAAAAAAGCTTAAACTTATTTACCCAGAGTTTATTATATAGAAAACATATCAGATTTACTATTAAATTATAAATTGTGCTTAAACCTCGAGTGTCAAAAATAGTACTGTGCTATAAGAAATATGGATTATGCATAAAAGTAATAAATATATGAAATAAATAAATATTTATAATTAATATAATTAATACAGTACACGAACTAATACCATGCCAAAATAATCAAAACCCTAAAGTTTAACCTAAATAACGTAGACCACTACAATAAATGCCATAGTGAGAATATTTTTGAGTAAATAGGGATAATAGATCTCGAGACAAAGTTTATAAAAGGATTGTGCTCAGTAGCACACACGTTCTTTTTCTCCAATCCAGAGACTATATAGATTCACTCTGCCACATACTCTGTTTCGAATAGTATTGCGGACAATCTGTATGTGTAAAAGAATATTATGGCTTTAAGGATGTAATGAATGAGGCATATTTTAGGTTAAACTCAATTGTGTGTAACCGACCATACGGTCTGAGTTGTCACAGTAATCGAGCTCACATTTTCTTTATTCTCCTACGTTATTCGTTCATTATTCATTATGTCGTCGCTGTTACTGCCCATGTTATTTTATATGTGAATCGCATTTTGTTTAAAAATACCTAATAATCTCTTTTTGTAATTTACAATAATATATTCCAATCATGATTAATTTCAATATGTTTGTAGTTTATCTGCCACAGTTTATGTTTAACATTTCCACGACAGTCTGAATGATTTTACTGTTACTTAGTTGCAAGAAAAATACAAATAAATTTACGAAATGTCCACAAAAAATATCTCCACCCTTAACGATTGAATATATTATATTGTTGTTGGACCCGATAAAAATATGTCATCTTTTACCCACACCGATTCGTAATATAACACGGGTATGCAATATAGTGACAATCACTGAGCTCACAACCCAATACAGTTTTTATGTCTCGACATAATATTTTAAGTGGGTAATTTACGTGATCATCGAGTGATAATCAATAATACGAGTTTATTTAGTATAGTTTATTGTAATATTTATAACAGTAACAGTGTCGTAGAACGAGAATATAGATAGGAGTGATCTAAACGGCAAAATGCCAAAATATATCACAAAATACATTTAAACACCGTATAATACGTTATTATGGAACACACTCATAAAATGTATCTTTCTTATAAAAATATTTAATTCATAATTTATTTTTTATTCCAAACGCATATTTATTATTACACATAGCGTAATAACTTGTAATATACCTGTACCTATCAAAATACCTCAATATTTATCTATTCGATATATAATAATTATTACAATATTAAAAAGGTCAGTAGGGGGTGGAACTTCACTCCTTGGACGGATAATGGCGAGAGATGTATTAAACCTAACGCTATATGTACATAATTTCTTTCAGTAAAACGATTCTAAACAAAGTTTAGGTTTATATAGTATAAATACTTGGTGTAAATTTCAAGTTTCTGACATTTTAATTTTACAATTCATAATAATTTTCGTTACTTTTTGGTAGTTAAAATATTATATATCAGTATATCACATAATATATAGTCGGTAACCATGACTATTTTTTTTTTCTAATTTATAACAAGTATTCGTATTATTTCCATTATGAAATTTAGTTATTTGCTACGC
This sequence comes from Pemphigus obesinymphae, assembly GCA_025469235.1. NCBI lineage: Eukaryota > Metazoa > Arthropoda > Insecta > Hemiptera > Aphididae > Pemphigus > Pemphigus obesinymphae. The sequence goes on along the minus strand of JAIPRL010001439.1, from coordinate 6,616 downwards.
TTTTGAAAACTACTTAGAAAATAAAAACTGACTTCTATAAAGTATGAACTACAACAAATTTCTTAAAAAAATTATTTATACCAAAAAACTAATAAAAAAAAAAAAAGGAAAGTACGTAATCTGTACTCCGAACCTGAACAATATTATTAAATTATTCTTTTAAATATTCTAAGTGGAGCTAGGAAGCTAGTGGCTTTATGATAATTTATCTTTTTCTGTAAACAACTTTTCGATCAGAAACAATCGAGTATGAATTTTGTATCAAGGATCTTCTTTGATGGAAAATGTAGTCTAATTGGTACTTTGAGAAAGTAATTTTGATTTTTCCACTAGTTTCCTTAAGCACAAAGAAAAACCACGTTTTCAAACGAAAATATTTTATAAATGTAGGAGAAATAACAAAATACTAAGTACAGCTTTTCTAATTAGTTTTATTTTAATTGTTTTTTCAATTTTTTTTATATATTAATTATACTAAAGCTTCACTCATATTCAGTCTATTCAACGCAATAATTTATCATTGCTTTAAATGCAATACATCCACAAATATGAGTATCCTATTAGATAATCAAAATGATTCCATTCCTACTGAGTGAAGTGTATTTTTATATAAATTTCCAAAATTATGAATGTGTAATTGGGTAGCGTGTGTGTATAAACTAGACGCATTATGAAATCATGGTAAATTAGTTATGTAGATACTCAAAATGTTCAAAGGGGTTTATTGAAATCTACCACGGTTTCCACTACAGAGTACCTATAGAAAACTCATACTTTTAGGTACCTAAATATCTCGACGTCTGCAATTTAATTATCACAAGATTTCCATTATTTTTATATTATCATTTATCAATAATACGAAATTTTTCCAATATGAATTTATCATTATTTATTAATATGTATACATTATTATATTATATATAATTCCCAAGTACAAACATTGGTGTCAAGCTAGTGTTCCGTTGAAATTTTTTTGGTCTAATACCGGTGCCAGACCTTAGTCCATCACCAATTTGTAAATACAAAACATCTACAATGTCTTTTACTTTGACACCAGTATGTAAATGGCGTTTTAATAATGTACGGTAAAATTGAAAAAATGTATAAAAAAATAAAATAAAAATAAAAATGTCGTCACGGAATTACACAACAACGCGACCGGGAATCAAATCGACTATGTGTGAACTTATGATGCCTACACATGTCTAACGTCTAACAAACTGGGATGTTACTGTGAGTTAAATTATATCGGAACTAATGGTATACGTATTACTACAATATATATTATTACAATAGGTAAGTGGTACTGTAGTAGTATACTTATGTACATATACTTTAGGGTAACTACCTACATATTATTGTATAATAAAATGGACGTAAATACGGCAAAGTATTTCAAAAATTTTTAAACTCAGCATGTAAAACATATTTCTAAAAATAATATATTAAGGTGCATTTTAGACAAATTAAATATAAATTGATTATTCTACTATAAGTTATGATGATTGTATTTTATTTAAATTGTTTTAGAATTTTTATTCAACATTAAATTTCTAATCGAGAAAAAATAATCATTACATTTCAAAATTAAGTACCTAGATAAATATAAAAATAACCATGACATTTCACTACTAAATAAATAAATTCATTAGTAGGTATTTAATGAACGTTAAAATTTCAATTTTTTATTTTCAGTCAGATTTAAATGCTTATATGAAACAAATATATTTATTATATGACTTTTATTTTCTGTGTGTCTGTATGTGTATCGTGTCATAACTCTAGTGACGTTGGTATCAATTCGTAGTTTTTCTAGACGAATGCATAAACGTTTAATATCTTAACTGTAAAGAGTTTAAGTATTAATATCACAAATATTTGAACAATTATATACAAAAAATGGCCACCCAGGTACATTTTTGTGAAATTGGTGTTCAGATCAAGTATTAAATTACGTCAAATTTTAAACATGATACTATTTGGGTACCTAAGACAATAAACACAATTTTGACACTATTGGTCCTTCATATAAGCAGGACACGGTCCCAACACCAAATTCTAAAGCACAATTTCCACCCAAGATTATGAGAGATAAGTTATTATTTTGAAAACTATTATACAATCGTCGCTAGATGATTTGGTCGGCCGGTGACAGTAATATGCACTACATAACAATGTCTATCAATATTTTGCGAAGCAACCGCCAACCATAATAGTTTTTTATATTGACCCGTATGGTTGTATACTATATTAAACGTGTTTATTATATCCAATATTATTTGATGTAAATAAAAATATGTTTTATTTTCGATTTTATTGTTTTCTAGATTTTAAATATGTAATAATACGGTTATTCAAAATTGTATAAATATTTTGGAAAAGTTATTTTACTGCGTATAAATATATAATCTTTTTTAATATAAATGTATACAAATTCCGAATTGCTATTACTGTTTTTAGTTTAATTTCAACTCAAATATGACATATTTAAATGTTGTGAAGAATATAAGATATTTAATATAAGGATAATACACCTGTGCTTCCGATATATTAAAAACCTGTACAAATTTAAAAGTGTAATGTCCACCAAGAGCGCAGATAAATTGGACGGGTTATACCAACGTATGTGCATGTACGTTTACATTCACGTTCGATATGAATCAGCTATGAATGATTATATATTATTATTTCAAAATTAATAAATTAGGATGTCGTTTTTCAATTTTAAAAAGTAATAAATATCAAATAAAACATAATTATTTAAATATATAACTTTTATTTATTTATAACGGAATTACCTGGGTTCGCCCGTGAACAGATTTGCCCGGTATAAGGTGGGTTAACATGTGAAATGTAATATCAAATATTATAAATAATAAAAGTTTCGATTAATTTATTATCAAATTAGATAACAGTCATACGCTCTTACATTCTCTAATGTAGATTTGAAATCTCAGACCAAATAGTTGTGCTCGTAATTCAGCAATAATTTTCCGATCGATTGCTACACTAAATGCGCATGGTTAATCAATCTATTTCTCTACAATGTCCACAAAATTACCATATCTCACAATATTCGTCGCTCCAAATGATGTAAAAGTATGAGTTATATTTAAAAATATGCTCTAAAAAGTGTTTGGACTCTCGATTAGCTCCAACTATATAAGTTAAAAAGTTTCTGGGGGCTCAACTAGTGGTGGCAAAGTGACTTTTAAAAATAAATTTTAATATGCAATTTAAAACTAAGTTATAACCGAACATGTTTACAATTTTGTTATTTTAATATTTATTTATATTTTGATGCTTCGAAAAAAGTCGAACACATTTTAAAAAATCAATTCCTGTAATATCTAAGAAAATTATAAAATATTCGTGTAGGCTTATTATTTTAGCACAAAACCTACCTTCCTTGATTAATTTATGGTAATTGCTGTTCTCAAAATTAAAGTGAGGGGAATTAGTTTTATCCTAAATTATTATATATGATTTAAAACCATGTTAATTGTTTTCATTCATTGACATGGAGTTTTATAATAGATAACTTAAATTTACCTCATCTAATTACTTATATTTTACAACTTTGTTGTTTTTTAACATAACCTCTCACACAAATCGAAATAATCGCATGGTTCACATCAATTTATTTATTATCTATACCTTTTAGATCGAAATCGTTGCACGTAAAAATAATATATTTCACTTCATTTAATTACAATGGTATGTGCCAGCGCATGGTGAAATTCGGATGGTGACTATAATAGTGGACCACGTTCAAAAGAACGATAATAATTTACTACTCACGACGTAACGACCATAGAAGCTCTCATGTTTTAAAAAAATTTCCTATCTAATACATTTTAAAATAAATGCTTTTTCAATTTTATTATAATGATTGGTTTTAATGTATTTTTTTTTTTTTTTGATATAATCCAAAATCCTGATAAAATTATCGATACCTATATTACTTACTTAATTTTAAAATTTTATTATAATATTAATAATTATACTTAAATTAATATTCAGTTTGAATACTTACATAGAATATTAAAAATACGGCATATTTTTTCTTTTTTTTTTACGTAAATATGTTATATTTAAATTAATATGGTTATTACATATTAATAAAAAGTGGTACTGATAAAGGACCATTTTAAAATTACTTTTAAAATTACTTTTAAAATGTATTTAAACATTTTTTTATATTTCATAAATGTCATACAATCCCAAAACCGGCCATATGCCATATTTTTAATATTTTATATATTTAATATTTATTTTTTAGGTATTATATTTATTTTAAAATAACACAACGTACATCAAAATTTAGCAAAACATACCGACTTACAAAAATTTTCTTGCTTTTTTATTTTCATCGAATAAAACAGAAAATATAAATAAATAACTTAAGCCACGTCGGTGATTCCTGTATAAAAGCATAGGCCGCCGTAGCGTCGTGTGATTTTATGACGTCACGCCTAAAACGCGACTTATCTATACACAGAGAAATAATTGTCCAACAACAATGATTCGATCACAGAAATTTATCTTACCTTATGTACTATTGATTTATGTAATAAAATGTTTTTACAATTTTTAATTGTATGGTCCTTTAATAATATTTATAAATTTAATCTCTTAAAGGTATGTTGGGTTAGGTTTTAAAATACAGGAAGTAGATTTTTTTCAGTTTTTCTCACTGTCTTTTTATCTCAGTCTATCTTTTCATTCAATTCTCCCTTATTTTTCTTCTTCTTTCCGTGTTTTCTTCATATTCAAACAGTCATGAGAATTCCAACTCATACGTTGGTATTAAATAAAAGTGTATTTTAACAAAATTTATTTTTTAGACAATAACAACGAATTATAGGATTACTAAATTGAATGCAACGCTATTTTCCGGGAACTTGCTAATACTTTTATTTCCTTCTTCAAAAGTAAAAGTTAGATTTATACAAAATTGATGCGTGATAGAAAAAAACTAACTTCAGATTTGAACTCAATACATAATTATGAAACACCATTTTTTTGAAATACAGCACTGTGATTATGAATAATATTATTATTATATCATAATTTAATATATGTACCTACTTATAATTTTAAGTAATATAGTTTTAACTTGGTACTACATGTGGAATATTTAAATTAATTGTGTTGTAATAATTAAATTTATTTTAAAATAACATATAACTTAAAATATTGTTTAATTCAGTATTAATTATATTCATTATACTATGATTAAGTAGATATTTATAAAAAGGACTACAATAATATAATTATTATAAATAATAATTAATCAATCTTCTAATAAGAAATTTTTTCTTATGGAGAATTTTTTCGCCAACAATAAGGTAAATTGTAAAAAAAAAAAATTACCAACAAGTAAATTATAAGCAAATTATCATTAGTTTATTATAAGTTATATTAGGCATTAATAAAATATTGATTTGTTAAACATTTTTTTAGTTTTCTTGAAATTGTATATTGGGTATTATTATAAAAAACACGATACATTTATGAATGTGTGTAGACAATTTATAACTATAGCCACCAGTTTTAATATTAATATTATTATTATAATTAATATTATTATTATAATTAATATAATTATTTGTGCTAAAGTTAATTAAAGAATTTATTTTTTGTAATAGAACAAAATAATAGATTATGTAATGTCATATAGTCAATGGTTATTTAACTTTATATAAATTTATTCTCATCGTTTTATTATTATAAAATTAGTTTTATCTGAGAACTCTGGATAAACTGTTTGGTGATATTTCCCTTAATTACGAATAATTGTACATCGTGTAAGAAGCTAAATGTTGACACCATTTGACTTCATTGAGAGATTCATTTAGATATCTTGAACAAATTACAAGTTGGTATACTCAAAAACTTTTTTTAAAATTAATATGATTACATTGCGCTGAAAATACTAAGCACCAGTTAATACAGATATACATAAAAATATTAAATATTAACCCAAGATTTAATTTTAATTTAATTTAAAATGACTGAACACTGCTTGGTTCAACATTTAGTTTGAATAATTTACACAATAGTATTTATATTACATATTAGTAAATAGTATTATGTGTATAAGTAGTATCTAGTGCTATAAATTTAACCATTTCACGATTATGGACATACTATTATATCTTCTTCTTCTTCTCCTTCGCCTTCTCTCCCAACTATTTGGGGTCGGCCACCCTGGTCCTACACCTCCACTTAACTCTATCTCCCGCATCTTTTTCACTTACTCCCCACCTTCCTCATATCACTCGCCATCACATCCCCCCATCTCTTTTTCGGTCTTCCTCTCCCACTCTTACCAACAACATACATTTCCCTTACTAATCTTATTGCCTCAATCTCTTTCCTCCTTAATACATGTTCAAGCCATCTTAATCTATTCTCTCTCATTTTGTCTACTGTCGCAGCTACCCCTATACTACCTGTGATATACTCATTCCTTATTTTATCCTCTCTAGTAACTCCACTCATCCACCTTAACATTCTAATCTCAGCGACACTCATTCTCTGTTCTATCTTTCTATCTACTGCCCAACATTCTGTTCCATACATCATTGCAGGTCTCACCACTGCCTTATAA
>JAIPRL010001438.1:48789-83069 GCA_025469235.1 Pemphigus obesinymphae | reverse complement strand
ATTTTTATTAATGTCTGTTAAAACGTTAAATTAGCTTTTGAAATAATTAAAATATTGAACTTATTTAATAATTTGTTTTAAATATTGTATTTTTAATTAATGATTATTTACTGATTAAAAATTAAGGGTTTAATTACAATTAAAATAAAATATTTAATCAAGATTGCATTGTATTCTAAATATAAAATTGTATAATATTTAATTTTTTTGATGTGCATAATAACAATTTAATGAATATTCATCAAACATTGGATCTTTTTTTACTACTCCATACCAATAACTAATTTCAAATAACAAAACCAAAATACTTAAAATATAACCAGCAAACAAAACAACAAATGCTCCATAGAGTTTCTTTAAGTCCATAAGTGCTTTAGTTTCTTCTTTTTCTTGTATTTCTTCTAGTGCTATTGTGTCCAAAATTACATCGTTTAACCATTTTTTTACTAAACCAGCTTCAATTACCCTTCTTAAAAATCTATCAACTGCTGGTTTTATTGGAGAATTTTTTTGTAAACCTAATGATATTGGCATGTTAATTATACAATTTGCCATTATGTGAAGAGTAAAATCCCCTTTACTCGTACCATTCAGTGTACCTTAAACAAACAATTCAATGAATATTAAAACTAGAAAATTATATTTTTGAATAATGTTAAATTCAATATAAATGGTTTTTATATTAAGTCAGTCCAATTAATTTTAAATTATTTTAGTAATTATTAATAATTGTTATAGTTAACAATTTGAATACAATTTTGTAGTAATTTTTAATACATCTCATAATCCACAATATTATAAAGTTTTTATGGACATTTTTTTAACTAAGAATAATAAAAATTATTTGTAACACACATAGGTCATTTATAATTTAAAATTACAATTATTCTGTTAAATATTATATTAAATTGTACCTATATATTGTTGGGTATCATTAATTGACTGTAAATGATGTTCATATATTTTAGTATTTTGCTTCAGTTTGGCATATCTCAAAAAGTGTATATTATCATAATATGCAAATTGTCCTTTTGACACTCGATCAATAGCTTCATCAATATCATAAACTTCTTGAAATTTCTGACCAACCCTTTGACCAGTTTTATCTAAAGATGTCATGAAAAATTCTTTTGATTGCTCTCCCCATCCTCCACAAACCACATTACTATCAGCAAGAGCTTCCAAAGTATCAATTGTAATTCTGTTAAATTCATTGAATTGTATTGAATATATTTAACATTATAAATATTATATAACCTTGTATCTGGATTAGCTAAAATCGCAGTCATACTTGCTTTGTAAGCAACTGCAACTAATAAACAATACATCCACCACCATCCTGTTAACATTCTTATGGCCCATCCACTAGGTACTTTTGGCAATGATACGGCAACTAACATTCCATAAGTATACAAAATACTGTTCCCTATATCCTCAAATAAATATAATCCAAATACATCTTTATTATTACTTGTAACTTGTTCAAGTTTATAATTTATGATACATTTTTGTTGTATTGATATTTTTGGTTTTTTAAATTTTTTTTTGAAAATGCTTAAAATATTTTTAAGTAATTTGTTTTCTTTAATTGAAATAAGGTTTTTCTTTTCGTTAGACTGCTCATATGTGTCATTTATTATTTCGATGATATCTTCACTATCTTCAATGTGTTTATGAACTGTTGCAAGAGCATAAAATAAAAAACCTCCTATTAGAAGTGTAATTAATACTCCAACCCACATATTTAAACTAAAATAAATAATGTAAATATTATTTTATTGACATTATTTAGATTATATTTTTTACTTGAAAGGAAGAACCAATGTTTTCCATGAATTGTCTGTTTTTGATTCAAACGTCAAGAACGTTAGGCATTCTGTATTGTACGGAATGGATAAATCTAGAATATTTAAATGATAAGGTGTATAATGTAAGTTTCCCAGTGCCAAATCAGCATTGGCAGACCACATTTCTCCTAACAATCCAGATAGAGATCCATTTATTTGCTTTTTACCCCATTGTTCGGTACGCCAATTTATTGGTTCATATATATCTGGAATAAAATTCATTGCACTTCCAAGTGATTTCAAAACCTAAAATAATAAAATGTGGGTAATAAGAACTTTAAAATTGCATTTTATAATATCTACCTCATATTTTACCTGAATTTCTAAACCCTTATAATAGCCACTATTTGCATCATTTTTATGCATTGTTGATTCTTTTATTGCAGATGGAATATAGTTAAAAGTAACTACTCTAAGTGAGTTTCCTTGTAGATCTGACACTTTATCCCTGTAAAGGTTAATTTGTTTCTGAAATTTTCTTTTTATCCATAAATCTAGTCTTAATGTAACCAATGCCCCTTTAATTGGAACCGGATATGGAACAGTAGACAATTCATACATTTCTTTAAAACGATATTTTCTGATAAATACAACATTTATTATTTTTGTCCATAAAGTATGATATTGCTTGACAAAAAGTCTACGATCGTGCAGTAACATAAATTTAGTCCTCGAATCCAACAATCTGTGCCTAAAAAAAATGTGCGTTTTATTGTTTAACTATATGTGACTAATAGGTACCTATTGAATTAGTATAAATTTGAATATGTATGGGGCAGTGGCGTCATTTGGGGGATGCAGGGTGGGCATTTGCCCCCTCCCCCTTGTTGGCAGCGGGCCGGTAACGGGCTATTTATAAGCCGCCGACATGATTTGTGCTAATGACTAACTTAATTATTATAACGTATGCCGTATAGTAATTATACATACATGTTGAGCGCATGGTGAATGTACTCGTAAAATAAATAATAATATTAAAATAGATCGATAGACACTATCAAAAGTATGGTCAGAACTTAAAACTTATAATAGGAACCTATATTAATATCTAGTCTATTACTAGTTATTTTAATTATTGATTTCCACTAATATCAGTGTATTTTATTGATAAAACAAATTAAAACCCGAACGCTATAATAGCAGTTTACACTGTGTATAGTATGTGCACTATTAATGTACCAATACCAATACCTACTATAGGTACCTATATAATATTTACTTTTACCTACTTTTGGCTATTTGTTTTATATGTTCTAAGTGATGGTTCCATGTATAAACACTAGTATATATTTATTAATATTTAATATATACATAGGTATATACCTAATAATAATAATAATAATATGATCTTTATTTCAGAAATTTTAAATAACATGCTTAATAATAATTACAAGATTTACAAGTAGGTATGTTTTCTGAACCAACCTCTAAGAAAACTTGTTTTAGTTTGGGTGAGTCTTATTACGTTATAATTATATATTAATTAAATGATAATAATAAAATGCAAAATTAAATCTATAAATATGTATATTAATTGAACATTATAAAAAGGTATTAATTACATTTTTTAATATACAACTTAAAATTATTAACAGAAGGAAAAGAGTCAAGATCAATATTTTTATCTTTTAATTTATTCCTATGTTTAAGGGTGACATTAATCCAAATAACTTATATATATATATATATATATATACATATTACATATATAATATATATATTTAATTTCCGTATATCTATTCTATATTTCTATAGTAGGTACCTACATTAGTACCCGGCCCAAACAAGTCCTGATCAACCAGGTAGATACTATATTTATTTAGTCTCTTACCTCATTTTTTATCGATATTCTTCACTCAAAAAATTGGCTATTTGTGACTATGACAATAAGTATCTATAAGATAGACCTGTAAGATAGTCATTTTACTGAGATAAAATGTACGCATGGAAAAGTTGACGAGCGTAGCGAACGGTTTTTTTTCAGTTATTTGGGCTGGTCAAAACTTTTGCCCCTACCTTTCAAAAACTGTAAAGACCCCACTGTTTATAGGTACAGTACATTAAGGGGAGTTAGAGGAGGGATATATCTCCTGGAGAATTATTACCTAACAATGGATTATTAGCATCCATGATACAGTATAATAAGAACTAAGAAAGTTGGTATCTAATTGGTATAGTTCCAAGTCATATTTTTTACCAAGAATATAAATTATAATATTTAATCATAATTATTATAAAAAAAAAGTTATATATATATATATATATATATATAGGTACATATAGTACACAGATTTACAGGTTTGGGTTAAAAAATTTGACATTTTTGTTTTATATGATACACAATATATGATTTATGAATGTATAATATTTACAATATTTTAAGTAGGTAGAGTTTTCAGATTGTGGTATGGTTCCTAAATCAGTTTGTTGAGTTTGGCTCTCTTAATAAGGATGAAGGTTTTGGATGATATCAAGCGTGTGGCCCGACCATTTCCTAGATATTGGTCAAGAGATGGTGCATTTCTCGGAGATCTTTAAACTCTAGCTAGGCACTCTGACAAATCTACGACCCGTGAATTATAAGTACAGATTAGACCCAAATAATTTTTCAAAATGTATTATTATAACAAAATAAATATACATACCTACATATTGTTTTGATTATTGTTATATTAAATTTACTTAAAATGTATAGATATACCTATATATCTATACAAATATAGGTACCTATACTATATAAACATGAATATAACATTTATGGGAATAGGGATTTTCTGTAGAAAAAATTTTAGTAAAAAAAAAAAAACTAATAATAGGTACCCACCATAAATATCGGCTATCGGACAATTAGTACCTACATACGCAGAACCGGTAGGTACCAATCACCTATAATGCCGGTGGATATAAATATTCTGTGACAACGGTATTAATACACTATTTACGTAAACGTCATTAAGTATAACTATTATAAAAAAACTAAGCCTTCAAATATTTCACGCTCGGGGATAAATCCCCTAGTTCCATCACAGATTATTTTAAGGAATTTTCACAAGCCGACAACAATCACAAATACAGTGTACTTATAGGCATAGATGGATACACATTAACTATAATTAAAAAGTTAATTTTTGTCTAATTTTTTAACTCAACTAATTAGGTAGGTAGGTATCTAATTTCTTTGTTTATTAAGAGGACTCCACACCACAAAAAATAGTCCGTACATAGTTTCGTAGGTAAGTACTTCAAGTATTATATCGACTAGAATAATCGCACATAAATAATTTTTACATCGATAAAAAGCTGACATTTATTATATTTTGACAGAGCCATTTTTGTTTAATGTTAAAATTGTATTTTTCATAAGTACTTAATTTGAAATTGTAAAATATTGACATTTTTGAAGATCGACCATTACAGGTTTAAAATACTTACAAAAAAACACCTTCATCAAAAGTTAAAAATAGTTCTAATTTCTTTTCAAAGTTCTCTTCTTTTATTAGTAGGTATCAACTTAATGATTATGATCATTCTGAAAGCCATAAAACTTGAAAAACGAAGGGGGTATTTTTTTAACAAATATCGCGATTACACAACAATAAAAGGTGGAACTAACACGGGAATATTTTTAAACTATTTTAAAAATATATGGATTTTAATTTTTCTTAAAATTTCATAAAAATTGCCTATATAAAACCCCTTAAAAACGTGTGTGTGGCGTCCTCTAACTATAATTAACTTAACTAGTTTAAATTAACATTGTCTTGACTTAACTTTTAATTGTTAATTTATGTAGGTATAATCATTCAGTTAGGTTTATTCGTAAAAGAAGAAATTATTGTTGGTCTATATTTTAATATTCGTACAAAGGTAACAAAGGATCTAAAGTATTTGTCGCCCAGGGCAAAAATAATCGTAATGGTCTTTTAATTTTAATAAGCAAAAAAGTTCATTTGTCAATTTTTTGCCAAAAATTGTCATAGATCGGTTTGAAAATGGTAAATAATAATAATAATTAAAAAAGAAAAGGTCATTCGTCAATTTTCATAAATCACTTAGAAAAAAGTTAGATTCAAAAGCGGAACAAAAAAAGTAAATATTTTTACATTTTCCCACCCACCATAATGACGCCCGGGACAAGTGCCACGTTTAGCCACTATAGGTTTTGTACTGCAAATACTTAATATTAAAAAAAAGAATAGTAGAAAAGTTTATTGATTATTCCATAATATTCATTTATACGAATATTGACAACTAGAAAGTTAAATATTTTATTCATTATCATTGTAATAACCATTGTCATTATTAATATTGTTACTTGTTAGCATATTATTATCATTATTATCTCTGAGTATTCATGATAATTTACTGTACATAGGTATATTGGTTTATTTTGTATATCAAGATTCAAGACCTAAATAAAAACAAATTTGCAAAAAATGAAAATTATATTGTTCTAAAATATAAATTAAATCAAACCTAATACTTTTATATAATATTAAAATGAAATTTGTTATTAAATATTATATAGGTATCTACTAGGTGACAATAATTTACTTTGCGAGCGCGACAATTATGTCACCTATAGTAGATACCTACATACAGCCTACAGGCTACAGTAGTTAAAATATGCACTGATACCTACATAAGTACATAAACTATATAGGTACTTACACGTACACGTTACTAACTACTAGTGCTGAGCATTCCTTTGACCAATCCGTAATCCGGATTAAAATATACAGTCCGGATTCTGGATTCAATCCGTTTCATCCGGATTTGAGATCTAATCCGTCAATCCGGATTGTCGATATAATCCGGATTTCAGATCCAATCCGGATTGTAAATATAGTCCGAATTGTGAGAATAATCCGCCAATGACTGCGTGCGGTAGAGGTACCACTTCGTCATAGCTTGCCCGTATGGTAGGTGGACGGCGCGGGGTAACGACTATAACGACAATACGACGATAATGACGTGCAGCCGGTGTGTAGAACTGTAGATTATCCAAAAATATAGTCGTGTAATCCGTTAATCCGAATTCATTATGTGATTCGTAATACAATCCGTCAATCCGGATTCACAGTGTAATCCGTTAATCCGGATTGCTGTTGTAATCCGGATTGGTATTGCAATCCGGATTAAACGGATTATAACATATTTATCAATCCGGATCGGTCCGGATTAGTTATCCGGAAACGGATTGATCCGGATTAGATGATCAACACTACTAACTACGTTCAATACGGTGTATGACTTACAATTTAAATACACCGTATACATACATACAGCCTAATATACATAATTATACGGTGTATGTATACTTTTATACGATGTTACTATAAAATATAGGTCCCTATATTTATTCAAGAAGGAAGGGGCAAGTGGAAATCAAAATTTAAATCCTGGACGAAGCCGCGTACGCCAGCTAGTATATTATATTTAAGATGCATTTTAAAAATAACCTTTTTTTATAGCGAATTAATTCTATAGTTAATAGGTATAGTATATAAACTTATATAAATAAAAAACAAAATTACACTCTACTCATAATTTTTAAATTGTCGATTACAATGGTTTATCATTACTTTCAAATTCAATTTATCCACCACCAATGTTCTACCCGATGTGCAAAGTACTACTTTATTTTTGTTTTTAAATTAATCAACGTTTTTATTATTTATAAATTTCAATTTTTCTGCAAAAATATAAAAGTGAAAAAAAAAATATATCCTGTAAACCAGATACTTACCGTCGTAGACCGTAGTTATATATACCTACTTACTAAATACAAAATATATATAGGTAGATAACAGATACCTATATCGATTATCATCCTGTAATTCAAAAAACTACAACAACGCTCAAAAAAGTGATGTTATCAAGATACGATTACAAAATATACAAATCATACATAGACATATAGTATAGGTACAATGGTCTATAGTCTATACCTTGTAGTCTGCTTAAACAAAACAAGAAATACCCATCTATTCATAAATGATTTATCAAATTTTGATTATTTTATTGAATTAATTGATTTGACAAAAGGTAAACTTTTGTGCAATATTTGAAACAAATTGTTTGTTTTGAGGTGTTGCCGTTTTGAACTGGTGGTCGATATATTTTATATGGAGTATTAACAAAAATTATTTATATCTACACATATAGCATTCACATATCATTACTTACTTATCGCTAAATTTTAATAATCTTATTGTTTGATCGGCATTTAGTAAAAATATTATATTCATGTTGCATCCTTCTTTTCTAACCTGGTTTAAAATTTGCCATGTTAAAAAATTTGGCGATCCCAAATCTTCTGTATCATTAACCAATATCTATATATATAAATATATATTTTTTTTTAAATAGATTTTTTCAGTACCTATACAAATATATCATTGCAAATGATTTTGTTTTATATATTAAATCGGTACTTACCTTAAAAAATGGTATTCCAGTAACAGCTTTATAAAATAAATGATCTAACCTACTATCATAAAAATGATCGAGTATTATGTTCAAACAGGTTACATCTTTCCATTTATATGTTAAATCTACAGCTAAATTCTCAAATTCGGAGTTCCATTTTATCTCTCTAAAATAACTTTTAAGACATATTATTGACTATTGTAAATATAAAATATGTCAATTCAATAATTTCTAATAAAAATCATATTAATTTGACATACTCAAATTTGTTTATATTTGCAGTTGAAGCCCATGTTTGTTCGCAAATTATAAAATATTGTAAATATAAATTTAAAAATATATAAATATTCATTTTACACAACACAATACATATATTTATTTTTTTAATACAAATTCCGAATTAATAAAAAAGTTCATTAACCAATTTCCTATTAAGATTTCTGATACTATGCTGTTTGAAAGTATAGTAAATACTGAAGGTATGTAAATTCTTATTCCAAACAAATTACCGAAATAGAATTGAATATAAAATTAGATTGAACTACTTCAGTAACGTCGAAACGATCGCGTGTGTTATAATAATATAATATGTAGTCATGTAGGTACCTACTACTTACCTATTAAAATTGTCATTCTCATGAATATATTATTATTATTTTTAAATTAATTTAAAATCGTTGGGTAGGTAAATAGGATATACAATATACATATTAATAATAATATACATATATACACGTACGAGCTATATAATGTATATCCTGCAAGTTCTTCGAACGTTTGAACATATTATATACATTTAAAAACGATTTTTATATAACTATAAATTATAATAACTAATAAGTAATTATTTAATGTAAAAAAAAAATAATTTTATGACGTCGTCACTATAATATACAGTATATTATTTTAATAACCATAGGAACTTTATTTGTTATTTTTGCATCTATAAAAATGTTCCGTTATAAAAGATAGTTTTCCTTTATACTTAGGTATAGGTACCTACTGGTAAAAAAAACCTGTAGAAAGTACCATATATAGAACCAATTTGCTTTTTAAAAAAGTCATTTTCTCATATTCGACTTCTACTGGAAAATGTTCCAGAACCATAAATAATAAATAAATATATATCATTGTAAAACCAATAGATTCCTCTCGTTACTCGAAATTTAAAATGATTGTATTATATATTTTATGTGCTGCATGTAATAATAACTTTCGGACAATTTGTAATATTTTTTTTATTAACCTTCAAAATTCGAAAAATATTTTTAACACGTTTTGCAGCAGGTATATTATGTAAATCTTAAGAAGATATACTCGTTTTTAAGAGATGTATATAGGCAATTTTCAAAATAATTTAAGAAATATAAAATCTATTAATTTTAAAATATGTAAGTACATTTTAAAAGTACGTAATTAAAAATGAGTTCCTCCATGTTATAGTTCCATTTTTTTATTGTGATATCACAATATTGTTTAAAAACAAATATTTAATATACTGCTATAGCCTATAGTAAAATAGTTAATAAACGAGTTCATAAAATTATTTTAGAGTAAAAATTTCTATTGTAAAATTAATAGATTTAAATGTACTACCAGTATTTATGTATAGAAAACTAACACAATCTTTTTTCTTATATACCTATACCTAGGTCCAAAACTATATAATAAACTTTCATTAGACATTAAATATTTTAATTAGACATTGTATTTCTTTCAAGATTTAAAAAAAAAAATTCTGATTGGCTACTGAAAGAACAAAATATAGATATTTAACAAATTAATCTAGCTACCTATATAAAACCGTTGCTTGTACCTATTATGATTTTTTATAATTTTATTTTAAGTGAAATAGTTTAATAATAAATAAAAATAATAGTTTAATCAATTTTATTATGTTATTTAATTTATTAATTAAAACATAAGTTATTATGGTTTTAAAAATTAATTTTTCATCAATCAAGATACGTTTTTCTCCGATTATTTCTAGTCCAGTAGCACCTGTCATCTATACTGTACCTCGCCACGCCACGCCACGCCACGAAAAATAGTCCAAATATAGTTTCATACTTCAAGTATCATATAATATATCGACTAGAATAATCGCAGATAAATAATTTTTACATCGATAAAAAGCTGACAACATTTACTACATTTTGACAGTCATTATTGTTTAATGTTAAAATTGCATTTTTCATAAGCAATTTTAAATTGTATAACTTTGACATTTTTGATGATCGCCCATTACAAATTTAAAATACTTACAAAAAAAAACCTCTGTCAAAAGTTAGAAAAAGTTCTCTTCTTTTATTTAGTGCCAATTTTAATAATTTATGATCATTCTGAAAGCCATAAAACTTGAAGTACGAAAGTGTTTTTTTTTTTTTTAACGAATATAGCGATTACACAACAATAAAAGGTGGAAGTAATACGGGAATATTTTAAAACTACTTTTAAAATATTTTTAAATTGTTGGATTTTCATTTTTCTTAAAATTTCATAAAAATTGCTTTTATAAAACTTCTTAAAAAACGGGTGTGAGGCGTCCTCTTAAAAAAAATAAGGTCATTCAAAACATGCACTATACATCCTTCCACTTTCGAGATCATCATAGATTATGACCCATATAATATAGCAGTGTTCGAATTGAAAAATAGAATAAGAAGGAAGGCTTCTGTACACTTGCACTTTCAATAAATAAGCTTTCCTTCATACTAAAATCTCGTATACGAGATTTTAGTGTAAAAAATAATTAGTACCTATAGGGGTTATCAAAATATTAAAAATAAAAGTGTTGAAGGAGCTTCCCTTCATCCCCCACAAGTTTAGTAATGCATGTAAGTTGAAACATGTTGCAATACTTCATAGCCATAAGTTGATACGGCCAAGATATAGACCCTGACAAGAAGGAACGCATAAGGTTCAATGTATTTTTAAGTTTTAAGAATAAATTTTTTAAAAATAAGGTTTTATTTTATATTTTGTACAATTGAATTTTTACCAAATACTTGCTATACTATATTTTTCGTTTGTTTATACGATTTATAACAATTGACTTCCAACAAAACAGTTTAATTTCTTATCTTTCAAATGGTGGTACAATTTTGTTTCTACGTTCTTTTAAGGTTACACGACATTTGAATTGGATAAATATGTCCAATAAACATAAATATGTTTTTATAAATAAATATCTTTATTACACAATAATAAAAAATTTTACTGACACAGGTCTATTTTTTAATTACTTTTAAAATACATTAAAATATTTTTGGTTTGGTTAATTTTTATTTTTCTTAAAATTTCATAGGAAATAACTATACAAAACCCCTTAAAAGCGCCGAATAGGTATATATTATTGTTAAAACATCGCCAATACTATATATTGTACAAATAGCTGTATATAGATAAAATTCTCCTTTATGTCTTGTAAATATTGAATAATTATTTTACCATAAATGTAATTTGACAAAATGTATACCTTGAAAAACCAGTAGGTACCTACCTATTACGGCCGAATTAACATTATAATGCACTTAAATTGGTACGTACGTTCGTGTGTAAATATTATTACGTTCCAATATAAATAAGTTATTTTTGGTAACTTTATAATTTATAGTGTTGAACGAAATACTTGGTAAAATCATTACCTTTTTCATTACGCTCAGAATCTAATTTTTACACTTAAAAGAAAACTATGAAAAATGGGAAAATCAAAAAGTGACCTCTATAAAATCGTTTTACCTCAAAACTTCTAATCGATAATTAATGGAATTAACTCATATATATATATATATATAACTGGTGTGTATAAAAGAGTTGGTTCTGCAGTGCAAATTCACTTGAGTCAATAATACGTCATTATCGTCCAATGTTTCTTCTTGATGTATGGAATGTATACCAATCGATATTATATATATATTACATATTAACTTCAGCAGGTATACAGTATATGGCAAGAACGGATAACTAAACAGAATAATGGAATGACCGATTTACAAATCTAGTAGAATATAAGCATCTATCAATGTGGAAATTAATTGACAAAATTAAAATAGAATTTGGGGCTGACAATTCTCAAATTAGAATTGTATGGTATTATTTTTCTTGATAATAGCCAGGCGCGTGGGACATGTTAGAGGCAGTGTTTTATTCGAGGAAGTACGCGGGGTGACGGAGTACCCCTTTTTTTTTAAAAAAAAATTTCAGCATAAGTAGGTACACCTCTTCTAAATTATCTAAATGGAATGTTAAGAATGGGAACAGTTATGTAATTGTAATAATATTTATGAGTTATGACCTATATATTTTAATATGATATCGCACTAATTTCAGGGCATAATCATTAAATAAGTTAGTAAAGTCCATTCTGCGAGCGTGAACGTAAAAACGCAACTTTTAAACGTATGCGTTTAGAAACCTAAAGTATGCTTTAAAAATCAATGTTAAATTTTTATAAGGATTAATTTTAAAAGACCGTGAAATTGAAGAAAATGAGAAAATTTGGTATTTTTCGAATTTACCTATATTAATTCAATTTTTAAATGGTATATCAGTAATATATAATGAAATTTGTCTTATATTTTATTATAAATACATATAATTAGTTAATATTAAATAATAATATAACTATATAATATTATCTTGTATTTAAATATTTTTATTTTAAATAAAAAGTCGGATAAAAAGGGATGTTTATTTATTATTTTTGAATGCAATTTCAATTGGATGAAGGATTGGATAGGGTATAGGAATATACATATTACCTTTGATAGTTAATACGGAATATTAATCTTCAGGAATGCCAATTTTTATTATACTTTTGCGTCCCTTTTCTAATTTTTTCCCAATTCAACCACTGGTTAGAGGAGTATTTCTTAAATAGTTTGTAGATGAAAAGGAAATTGAAAAAGGAAAATTGGATCTTGTCTGAAATCCTGAATATAACTAACTCAGGGGAATCAAACAAACCAGACAAGAGTTTGGAAAGGAAAGAAAATTATAATAGATACCTACTATATTTAAAATAAATTCCGTAATGGGAATAATAATCCCCGAAAATGAGTTGGAATAATAATCCCCGAACAAATAATCCCCAAATATTTGAAACGGAGGGATATACAACACAGAAAAATATTACACCGGAAAATTGTATAGAAGAATAAATATATTTATAACACAGGAAAGATATTACATAGGAAAATAAAAGTCGGGAAAAATATTACACAGGAACGAACATTTCAGGAAAGTATAACACAGGAACGTTATTGTGTTCTTATTCTTTAATTATGAAATTTTTAATTACACGCCTCTAATTTAAAATGCCGTAAGAAGGCGATTTTCGTTAAATTATTAACCATATCTTCCTGTGTTACATATCAAAAGTGAAAATTTTTGGGTAGTCAAAAATGAATAATTTGAGTTTTTCCCATGAAAAATTTTTCCTGTGTAATATTTTTCTATTTATTACGTTCTCGATTTTTACATTTTTGTGTAATATTCTCCTGTGATATCCTATTCCTGCATTATATGTAACGTACCTATACTGTAACTTGGTAAATTTTTGGTTTAGGACCATAATCTAAACATCAAAGTTAATTTTATAAACATATGCATGTGAATTTGGTATCAAAAATGGGAATGGCTATTTAGATTTTTAAAACTTTCGGTGCACATTTATGCAATGATTTGCGTTTTTTCAAATTAGAACCCAAAATTGACCTAGTAAGTAACAGCTGTTGTAAATTATTTACAAGACAACAAATTGAACAATAGATTTTCCCATATCTCGATGGCTAAATATGGAAATTGATTAAGAAAATGAAAAATAAAGTAGGAGCTCGTCGAGCAAAATGGCTCTCAATAATATCGGAAGTCCTAAAACAATAAGGGTACAACGAAATAACGCAGGATCGCTTGAACGTCTTATGTGAACTCTATGAAAACAAAGAAATGACTATATAGGTAGGTACTTGATTTTTTAAGAAGTGTTAGCTATAACATCCGTCATAAAATATAACGGTTTATATGTTAGTCGTGGAGGTATACCTACCTGTATGATGATATAACATAATTTATTGTAAATATTTGACGAAAATCGTTGTATTCATTACGTCCTATGATTGTAGGTGTATACCTACCTACACGTATTATATTAATTATTATATTTGTGAATTTATTTATTAGTGTAGGTATTTATTGATTATGTTTATATATTGGCCACTGGTATTATATTATCTTAGCTTTGGAGATTAATTATTATTCCGGGATTCAATAAATTCATTGTTGTTAATCTCAATCAACAATAATAACTAGTACTTAGTACTTTAGTACATGGGTACCAATAAGAAAAACTAACCAATGCATGCAATTAAAAACAACAAGAAGGTGATTTTCTAGTAAGCGTATCAAATCAAATATTTGGTTTTTTTCTTGTTTAACTTGCGACATCAACTGTTGGATGTAATGATTAAAAAAAACTTCGTTTGGCTAATCGAATTACCTAGGTATCCCAGTGGCGCAACTAGAGTTCAAATGTTGGGGGTGCTACTATTATGAATCGCTTATAATGTCGTTGGGAGCTCTGCCCTCCTCACCCCCAAACCAATATTACATATTGCCAATATTTAGATTATACGATCATTATATTTACAATACCATTTTTGGAAATAAATGTAACTTATTTTATTACTTATAATATTTTCTTATGTTTTTTTTAAATTTAAAGAGTCAAACATAATTTCCTATCGGTATTAGCAAATGTGTTCAAGATTTCGTCTGGAACAATGTCATTAGCTAAATCTCTCTCGATATTTATTATACTTAAAGATAGTAAACCGCTGCTGTAACATGCTGAAAAAAAATAACTGATAGTAAAATCTTAAAAAATAAAATTACATTGGTAAAATTATAGCTGATATTTGAAATTAGAATGACATGGAACTTGAGGGCGCTTAAAATAAAATTGGGGGTGCTTCAGCACCCCCGTAGTTGCACCACTGAGGTACCCGCAATTAAACGCGTTGTTGTGCAGATTACAATCGTCGTGCTAAAATATATCGCTACGCTGAACCATACAATAATAATTACCGTGGGTGCGGAATTTAATATTACGTTTTGTATCCATTCGTGAATAACTACTAGGTATATATTATATGCATATTCCCTCCCGAAGGTATTTAAATCCGTTGTTAATCCGGACAATGTGCATATTCGTGTCGAAACTCAAGGACCCTATACATCCCCCGCAACGTTCCGACCATCGTCGTAATTTGGGTAAACTTAATATTATAATACGTACCCATTACAGTAACACGCGTTAATATTCAAAACAAAAAAAAAATCATTCTTCGTGTATTCTTTGAACACGTAGGTAGGTAGGTATAGGTATTTATTATTTACACGAAACGCCGGTTATAGATACAGCAGTTGGGTACCTATTAAATCATGTGCGTGTACAATAAATACCGGGACGTTCGACAATAACACAAGAAGAATAATAAAGTGGCGATCGTGGTCCCGCGGCGACGACGGTGGGACGGCGCCCCCCGGATTGCGCGGCTTGAAAACCACAAACTATTGGGTAAGAAGTGCCTAATACATATACCTAAATTGTAGTGTTTCGCCGGAGAAGAAAAGGGAATAACATGAGACATTATAATACGGTCTAAATACGGTAGGTAATATATATACCTATTATATTATAGGTACACCTATACGAGGAAGAAGAAGAAAAAAAAAAAAACGGTCAAATCGAGTCAATTTGCCAGAGCAGACACGAGACAAACCGCTGGCTGCGTGACGGATTACCGTCGGGTACGTCATGTGGTGTTATTATATTATTATAATAACATAATATCGCATTATATTGCCTCACAATGTATGAATTGCCCATTGGCGAAAATATCGCCGCCGCACCGTTCTTGCCATGTAATATTATTGTTCCGTGTGTGTGCGCGCTCGTTTAATTGGCCACACTGTTCGGTGGAAAGCGTTCGCGCAGTGCGTACCAACTACCAACCGCGGCGGCGGCGGATTTCCCGTCATTCGGGCTGCAGCTTTGTTGTGATTACCACTGCGTTTACCATCCCCGGCCGCGACGTCTACGACGGGCGTGTGAGCGAGATAGACGATACGGTTGTTTTTATTTTTTTTTTTTTTCTCATATACGTGCCCGACCGAAACCGTCGGCGACAAGTGAGTTGGTGTGCGCGTTCCCGTCCGCCGTTCTCCGTCACGTCGTCTCCGTCGCTACCGATAGCCGCCGACGTGTGTGTGTGTATGTGTGTGTGTGTATATGTGTATGTGTCTTCGCGGTGTTGTGTATGTGTGTTTTGTTAAATCAATCGCTTTGTAGTTTGTACGAGTTTTCGTGCGGACGTCTGATCTTCGCGGGCACGACTTCTCCGGTCTGTGTTTCCAAAGTCTCCTCCGCCACCCTTACGTAGAATGTTGCGCTTGTCTTCGCACCAATTCCCGTGCTGTGTAATCTAGTATCTACGGCAGAAAGGGATGATAGCGGGTCCCTAACGAGTCCCCAATCGCGTATATATAAAAATTAATTCTATATATATATATATATATATATGTATATATAAGTCAATTCGTGTATGTGTTTTTGTTACGTGTCGTCTTGGTGTGATTGACCGATAATTAATTATTCCGGTTTTAGTACCTATGTCGTACGAACGATCCGCGCCATGATCTCTCGCCGTGTAGTGTAAAATCAATTTGTTCGTTTATTTATTTATAAATTTTTCGCCGAGTTCGCGCAACCGTCGTACGCACACACGGGGCCAATGTGATAAGAAGGGTTTGTGATAGTTTGTTTCCTTCGCGATGTCCGACCGATTAGTGTTCGACGGGCCGAAGTTTGTTGTGTGCCGGACGACTGACGTGTCGTGATAACATGGAAACGGATATAAAACAACAGCGTATCAAACGCAGTAAGCGCCGTGAACGGGCACAGCGCATGCATGCGAAGAAACATGAGCTGGACAGTGGAGAAGAGGATGAAATATCAGCGAAAGAGAAGGCACCGAGGCCTCCGCCTCCAAATCGAAGGAAAAAGAAAGAGATTGCCTTGTTCGACGAGGATGTTGTTGATGGATTTGCCATTCTTTCCTTCAAGTCGTACGATGATCTTGAGGTAAGCATTGTATGGCTTAGTAATTATATTTACATGCAGTTGTATGGTAAATGTTATATGAATTAAACTATTACTTTCAAAAATAAGTAGGTAGGTAGCTATAACTTAGGGTTATCAGATATATTTTCATTGAATAATATCACAATTTATAATAAGTTTATAAATATAGTAGGTACTCTAGTACCTAATAATATTATTACTATCATTTTTAAAATTTAAAGTACATAGGTATGTACCTACTTATTTGATTTTAGATGCCTACAATAATATAATATTGGGGTGAGCATTGAGTGTACCCATATAACTTGCATATATATGTGCTACTTATAGTGTTTAAAACAATGTGATACATGCATTTGTTATCTCTGTTCAATTAATGGGTAATACCCCTGGTAATAGGTACCTATAATACTATATATTAGCAGAATTATGGTGTGCAAAACAACAAATGTGGCATGTACCTACATTAAAATCAGAGTTAGGTATTACCAATTTTGAAAAGAAGAAAATATTTTAGAAAACCTAGGTACCTAGTGTTTTTATATATTATTGTTTTCAAGAATGTTACAGTTTCAAGTTTTTCAATACCTACCTAACTGTAACTTTTTGTTTGTCAATATTTTAAAAAAAGCTACCTAGGTACTTATATCATTTTTTAAAAAAAGTATTATTTATTTTTAAAATTGATAATAGATGGATATTTTAGTTCTAATTTTACCCATTAGTTAGACCCAGACAATAAAATATAAGGGTAAAACATCCTCTTAATTTGATTTTCTCATGGGTACCTATTTATATTTATCTAAATTAGGTTTTAGTCATTTTTATTTATTTTACCTTGGTATATATTTGCTATTTTTAGAAAAGTATACCTACATATCACATAGGTTGGTATTAAATGGATAGCCTGGTAAGTAGGTATTATTTTGTATAGCTGATAAAAAAAAGATATCTATTATTTTTTTCTATAGATTTTGGAGGGTCCTAAAGGAACAAATAGGTACATTGTTATCAATTAAACATGAATCAGATCGATTGTATACATTTAGTTTCTGTTAGGTACCTAAAGGGGTATCTAGTACCTGGAATACTACCAACTAGGTAAGTTAGTTACCTATCAGTTTTTCATTAATTTTATTTGTTAACCTATTAATTTTTTATTTTTATAGCACAAATACAACTCAGATGTATACCTACAATTAAATAAATATCTAATAATTGAACAATTAGATGCTTAATAATAATACAATTATTTAGTCATTTAACATTCAGATATTACATTATTATTTGATCTTTATAGTTTGATTCATAAATCTCATTTTCATTTGCATTCTCTCCCAACTATTTGGGGTTGGCCACCTTAGTCTTGTACTTCCACATAGTTTGATTTCCCGCATGTTCTTCACTTGCCAACATTACTGCCTAACCTCATATCACTATTACATTCACTCACTCCATAATGTTTTACTAATGACTTGAAAATATATATGCTGTAAATAATTTAAACAATTTTGTCAAAAATTCTGAATTGATTTGAATCGTTTTATTGAGTTATCTATGTCTTTCAATAGGAGACGATCCCTACTACTATCTATATTCTTATCATCTTTTGGGTTCTGAATTTCTGTGTGTGTGTTAATGCCATAGATCTTGGTTTTAAGCTCGGCAGTGTTTTAGAACTGGGCTCTCATATTGATATGATTTGCTATAAAGCATTAAAAGTTCTTGGATTTGTTATTTATATTGGCGAAGGATTTTACCTTAATATATTCGGTAAAGGCATTGTTTTGTGCCCTAGTGTAAAACATTTAGAGGCCCTATTCAACTTCAGATTCGTTTTTTTTGAGGTATACAAGTTTTATTTTGCACATTCCATGTCCTCATGGTAACGCTCTTGTTGCAAATCATCTTGATTTAGTTTCTTTAGCTGACCATAGACAAATGTTAGGTATGAAGTTTATACTATCATAACAAACACTATAAATTCTATCCTCTTATTTCTTATTAAATTTAAGGTTTCACTATTCTTCCCGTTCATATATGTCTTTTCATATCCTCCAATTAAAAATTAATTATTTGAAAATTGAGCCAATGTGATGCCAATTACACACTTCTTTTTTCAAAGTTAATTTTTGTTAAAACTACTGTGTACATTTATATAGGTACTTTTTGTTTAGTATTTATTATTCTTTTTCTTATTTTTATTATTATTATTACTGTCATTACCTAGTTAAATCTATATAATTTTCTGTATTCATAGGGCTCAGCCCATAAATTATAAATAAATAAGTACTTACAGTGTTAGGTACTTGTTCTAATAAAAAATATTTATAAATAACTATAACGTTCGGGAACATTTTTCAATCTATCAAAATATAAGCCATATATAAAATATATATGGTAGTATATATGTGTAAAAATTAATTTAAACGAAATTTAAATTTAACAAAATATATATCATCATTGATTATATATATATAGGTAGGTAATTAATGATGCTATATATTTTGTTGTGCGTTTAAATTGATTTTTATCATACTTGTCTATGATACAAAAGATCGGTACGAGCCGGACTTTATTCTAAATGAGAAAATATTTGAAAGTGTTCAGAATTAGCTAAAATGTCACATTTTTGGATCAAGTCCAGCAATTTTAAAAATTTAATTTTGGGCTGTGCTTTTATGAAAAGTTTTCTGTTCGGGCCGGGCTAGGAATTCATAAAAAGTGGCTGCACAAGCTGGAAAAAATAGAGAAATTGTATTATCCGCACAAGTTTTTAATATAGATAGATACTTAAACGTCAAGTTTTATGCCTAGGTAGTTAAACTTCTTTTTGAGTTAATATTTAGGTACCTATCAAGTATTTATCTTTATTAAATATTTTATATTTCTTAATAAATTAGCATTTTGAATTTGAGGAATTACATTTAAAATTATAGGTATCAACTATCAATATTTACTTGTTCATGGTAATTTTCATGTTTAAAAAATACCTAAATCTTATAGACCAAATGTTTGCATATAAAACTTATTTTAATTTTCCTGCAATATATTTAATATTTGTTGGTTAAAACCCCAGTTAAAACTATTAAATTAACACAATGTTATTTATGCTATTATTTTAAACAAAGATACTAAGTATAAGTAATTAAAAACTCACAAATAAGTATATCCTATTTCCTGGTTACCTATTTTATTATTAATAAGAATAAAAATATAGCAAATAAGTACTTATGTGTTAAACATCTTTTATAAATTTTATTAATTTTTAAACTAGAAAATATGTAATTAATTACCTATTCATAGTTTTGTTCCTAGTTTTTTGTAGGTAGTTTTATTTTTTTAGTATGTATGTACCTACCTACTCAGTATCTATTTATAAATTATATAAGAGGGTAAACTGCTAGAAATTGGTGTACAAATCTTTAGAAATCTATAATTTTATATTAATCCATTCTTCATTATGAAATCCATTAAATTAAAAGTGCCTACCTAATTGGAACTAGACATAGGTTAATTTTGAGTTGGCCTACCTAATCCATTAAACTGTGTATTAATATATAGGTACCTACGTACCTACCCCAGTAACTATTTACTTATATACCTCTATTATTTTTATAGGTACTTACAATTAGACATTAGGTAAATGTAATTATAAGTTTGAATTTTATTACACATTTTTTAACAAGCATTACAAATCTAACTAAGTAAAATTAATATAAATTAAGTAGAATTATGTCTGAGATACCTAGGTTTTCTTATGACTAAAATTAGACTTGATTGATAAAAAATTTAATCTATCTATGTATTTGAGTCTAGGTTGTATACCTTTAGTATACTGTAGTTACACTTATATTTTATTAGGTATGTTTTTGCGATCAACCTGGTTATGTTTTTTTTTATCTTATCAATAACCAACATAACCATTCTATTTGATGAGTTATAAATTATTATATCTAAAACTGATTGTTTATAAAATTCAGTAACCAAATTATATTTGGTTGATCATGAAAACACACCTATTGATTAGGTAGGTACCTAATCATAATGTAATTATGATTATAATCGGTTTTTATATTATTATACCTATAATTATAATATAATATATTATAATAATTTAGTTTTTTCTATTAATCTTTTATCTCTTAATTTGATTTCTAATAATTTATTTTAAATTTTGATAGGCTTATTATTATTGTTAATTAAGAAAATACTGATGAAAATAAAATCTTGTATTCTTCTATTATTGAATTCTGCATTTAGTAGCAAAATTTAGAGACAGAATTAAAATTAGTGAAAATATTGTGTGATATTTAGGAATTTTTACTATTAAGTTTGGTGTACTTCTGAATGTGTCATAATATTGTACTTTTTCTGCCATACAATACAAGCTTATTGTTGATAGATTAAAAAGAAACAGTAAAATATGCATGTTAATAGGTAGGTACTTATATGTACATTTTAAATCAGATAACAAATTAATATATTTTATTACCTAGGTAGGTAGTTAAATTGAAATTAAGTTTGATTATAAATAATAATTTTATAGGTCACTTGTTATAAATGATAATTTATATAGTTAGTATTTGATGATAATGTTGGAACTAACTATATATTTAATCATATTTATTACTGATCATAAACATTTATTATATTATGTATATTATAATATTGGTACCTACCTATTACCTATTACAATAATTGAAATTAAATTAATGTAATTGTTAATAAATTATAGTTCTGATGAATTTTCCATTTATTTTTCTTGGAACATGAAACGGCATTTGTATAGCAAGTGATCTATCATAGAATAGTGATCTACAACCAGATTTATTGTCTCCATCAATAAATCTGGTAACAAGCAATATGTTAAAATGACAAAACAGAAGCAGAACAGGAAATTCAAAATATGTAATAAAATATTTATTTATTTTTAATAAGGTAATTCATATACAATTCGGAATTTTTTTTTTCATAGAGGGGGTAGTTGGACATATGTTGACGTAATAAACTATAGGGGGTCAGATATTTGCTGACAAGGGGGATGGGGTGTCTAAGAAGGCCAAAAATGTGCTGATGTAATACTTGAACTATGTATCATTTTCTTGATTATGGCGGATTTTACCTACGAGTATATAGTAAGTTACAGTTGTCGTCAGATAACTTAGCGGCAGCTCAAAATTGAGGCTTATCAGTAATTATTGTATCCCAAACTATTCCAATTAAACTCTGTTAATTATCTGAAGGTGACTTTATGACATATTTTGTTATATTGATATTTTTGTCAACTAATGTTTGTTTGCTGCAGTTTGTGTATACACTGCATTCATGAAAAAAAAGAAATAATAAAAAAATGTAGGTATTGGTTTTACAGTGATTTGTTTTATTTTTTGCATATGTACACTTTTTTGGGTAGAAGGGATTGAGTAAGAATTTTAAGGTAAAGATCTTTCTGTTTTGAAATATATGTTAGTTTATATTTTAAAAAGGTCATTTTTCCATTTTCCAAATAAACCCGCTTTTCAGGAGATTCTATATAGAACATTTTTATAAAGTTTTGTAAAAAATTCAACAATTTAAAAATATTTAATTACCCATATTTTAAAAATAGTCATGGGTCAGTACCATTTTTTATTGTTGTGTTATCACAATATTTGTTAAAAATCACATTCACAATCTATAACTACAAAGTTTCTCTTTGTAATCATATTCATATTTTATACAAAATATGAAAGATGTGCTTGAGTGTGGAGATTTTTTTCAATATGTTTATTTGAAAGCCTAAAATCCATAATTAAAAATCGTGAAATTTTAAAATGAAAAAATAAAAATATTAACAAAAAAAACTATGTTATGACATGTAAATATTTTCATATTTAGTCTAAATTTTCACCCTGTGATTATAAGAGAGTAGTTATAGAGTGTGAACATAAACCACTAAAATGGGTGTGTATCATCCTCTTAAACAGTAAAAATAACTTTAAAAAGTAATGAAAACTTGTTATAAATCATAAAATAATTTTAAACTGAACTACTCTCAAAATTGTTTTTTTAAATTCAATGATTTATCCTTGCGTTCAAACCTAAAATATATTACAATAGACTATCCTGTCCAAAGACTAATGGGATGATAGACAACCTTTCAAAATCTTTTATCTAGACTGCTGTATATTTTGTACGTATTATAAATTAATAATTACTTTTTTTGCACATATTTGTTGAAAAATAATTATTTAAGGCATATAATTACATATTTTGACATTTTCAAATTAATTTATGGTCATTAACATCTGAGCTCTAGTAATAACTAACAATTTATTGTTATAATAGTGATGTAACCAAAATACTATGCACTACTTATTAATACCTATTACTTCACTTATTACTTAATGCTTATAAGTTATTCTAATTATGTTTAATCTGACATTTTGTTTAAAATTTAATTGTAGATTTTGTATTGTATTACCTAATAAAAAAAATAAAAATTTTTGTTTAAATTATTATGTACCTAATATGTATTCTCAATTAGTATACAATTAAACCTGATTGTACTAACTGACAAATTTGTACTTGTTTAACAAATTAATTACAATTTGGATTCAAAAAAATAATTTAGACATTTGGACCTTTACTTTTTAAGTAGGTATCTACATAATAATAATAATTATAAACATAATAGGTATATGTAGGCAATACTATTGATTATAAATAGATATAATAATTGGTAATGTTATAAAATAAAATGGTATGAAATGTTAATTTGACATAATTTAGATAGGTTTATTATATTATATATTATTTAGATATATTATCTAAAAAAATATTTTTATGTTTGTTTAAATATAATTGTTTATTGTCAGTATAAAAATATATTTCCGAATACCCATATCCATAAATGTTACAGTGATAATAGTATAATTAAAATATAAAATGCGGAGTGTTTGTATCCTGGTTAGGTTAACACTGTTTTATATTAATTATAATTTATTTTTGATGGTACTTATATTTGATATTTAAAAGTTAAATTAGGTAGATACACATTTAAATATGTTTTAACATATTAAAAATTTCTGTATCCATGTTGCATCTATATAATTGGTTCAATATGTACCTATGTTAGATTTTTATGGATTATAGGTACCAGCTAATATTTCTTAGCCCTTAGGTATGTGTGTTTAAAAAGTTACCTATTAAAATTTTTGTATTAATTCTTAATTATGTAGGTAGAATTTTAAATATTTTATACTTAAATTTTATATGATTAGTAGATATACATACATTATCAGTTTACACATTTTATTGTTTAAAGAGGGCACCTGGTGTAAAAAAATCATTATAATGTTTTATTTTTAATTTAAGTTATTAGTTTTAGTTTAGCATATATTGTTTTTGTTATTTTAAATTTTAAATGCAATTTTCTCAAAATGGTGTAAACGATAGAAAGACAATGTATTGTTTGACCAATATTTGTAATTGTAATAGGTACTAAATTGTCTTTTCTATTAAAATATCACGTATGTACTCTTCTAGTTGAATAAAATTTATTTTAATATTTATAAATATAATTAGTTATTACATTGCTATGTAAAAATAAGTTCACCATTTTCTTTGGTATTTTTTTCAAATCCCAAAATTTTAATGTTCTAATGCAAATTTCTTCTATTCTGTAGTTTCTTCATTTAAATGTAGGTATTATGAAAAATTGTTTTCATTACCGTCTAGAATTTCTCCTTGAATGTTGTATGCCAGTAAGCCACATCACCAACAAGATAAAAATTTCAGATGCAAAATATATTTAGATTTTTTGCTCCTGACTTTAGTTAGCATAAAATATTACATTTTCAAAATTAATGAAATTTCAATCAATTAAAATTAAAATCTGTAATTTACCATCTAACAAAATAGATACTTTTAGAATATATTGTTTTAGGTTTTTGGTGTTTTCTCCAATAATTAGATGTGTGGTTTACGAATCTAAATTCATCAAATTCAAATGATCAATGGAATTTTATCATGCATTATCTTGAAAATCACTCATCATTAATAAATTATTTATTACCTATGTATTAATACATTTATTCATAATATTTTATATTGCCACTTTTTATTAAGTTACATTATTAAATTCTTATGTACCTAATTCCCATTATTTTTAAATGAAAAATTTAATTATCTCTATATTTTTTATTAGGTACCTATCTAAATAAATGTAAATTACTTGATAAATATTTTAATAATTTCATTCTATATTTTTACTTAAATTTGTATTTTGTGTTTGGAAAATTACATAAAAAAAAAATAATAATAATAGGTAAAGTACCTAAGTCCTAAACTATAACTTTTAGATTTTTTTTTTTCTCCGAAACTGATAATTCTAGTTTAATATTAACTAGAAAATGGTTAGCATATAGAGATATAGGTGTACAGTGATTTTTTTTATCGCGCTCGCCTAATTTCCTTAGTGGAAATAATGAATATTCATCGTTTTTAAAATGTTGTTTTACTACAATTTTAAGACAAGTTAGAATTTTTTAATGTTTTGAACTTTTTTAAACAGCAGCCTATATTTTTGACTTAATATTACGATATAGAATATTTTTCTGAAAATTTCGTTATATCAATATGGAATATTGAACCTACAGTTAATTCATTATTCAATGCCATTTAAAGTTTAAAAGAGCGGAGTAGGCGTACTGCTTACTATAAAAAGTATTTGCCATTCATCTAAACACCTATCTAAACTTTAAATGCTTATACAATTAAGAAACTATTTGTTCATCAACATTTTCGGAAGAATATTCCACATCTAATATAAAAATATAAAGAATATATCTATATATTTTTTTTTCTTAATAAGAGGACGTTATAACCCCCGACTTCCAGTGCAAAAACATATCTACGCAGAATGATGATAATTCGTTTCACAGTGGTTTATGAATAAAAACATCTATTATATAATCTAAATGAACATTTTGGAAGGAATGTTATATCCTTTTTATAAAATAATGCCTACAAAAAAAGTTACAGCCGTTTAAAAAATAATAAAGTCTCGGCCTAAAATACATATTTATTAGTTATTTTGAAAAAAGTGACAATTATTTATCGAATTTACATACAAAAAAATAGTTTCATGCCAACCGGCGTGAATTTTGTAAAACTCGGTTTGAACTATTATCATGAAAGGATGCTTTTTGTGGGAATTAAAAACTGGCAAATAAGTAAAAAAAGGTCTTATAAAATTATAAAAATTTTTTACAAAGATAGTGAACGCTTAGAAAAACTGTAGATAAGCAAAAAAAAAAGAGCACCCCCATTTGATAATGACAACTGAACGCAGTTCTAAAAAATGGGCTACCTTAGAATAGATACAACACCTTGAATTTCGACCCATTGCTTTCTATTCGTAATGAAGCAAACCAAGATAAAAGAGGCTTACCTAGACCTTTTTTTGGTAAAAATGAATAGGTAACGTACATATATTATAACATACCTATATAATATACCTACTCTTACACCGAAATAATAAATATTGTCGATGAACGTAATTGGTATAAAATAAATTGGGACTTATAATTTTTGAAATTTTTTTTATGTAGTTAGAATACCTAACGTTCATTTAACCTATTATTAATTCTAAGGTCTTAAAACTACTTATTTGAGGACTTAAAAATCTCAAACTATATGATATTATAATTGTTATAAATAGTCCTAATATTAAAAGAAAATTTAAACAATTTTATTACGTCAATATAGTAATAAATTTCAAGGCTAGAATTATTATTATTTTTGAATAATGAAGAAAAAATAACCATAATCAATTTTAATAAAATTGTTTTTTACGTTTATAGAAAAATTCAAAAGATCGACTTCATCAAGTCTACTGGTCGAATAGTTGTTTACAGAAAAAACATAATTGTAAAACCATTACAGGTCTACAATCTGCATGTTTTCGTTTCGTGGACTATCTCGCTCCGCTCAGAATGTCTATAATTAAAAAATATATAAAATATATAAAAAATATAAAAATATAAAAAGAATATATATATATATAATGAATATAAAAATATAATTATTATTTATTATTAAATACCTCTATATGTGTACCTAATGATTCATTATAAATAACAATATAATAAAATAATGGCATCTATAGCTCCCATCCTAATAATTAATTTTCATTCGTGTAAGTTAGTATCCATGTAATTTTTTCGGGTTTTTATATAACCAGGTGTAAATGCATGTACGTAGTCCGTTAAAACACCGTAATATCTATAGGTACACATGTTAAAAATTCATATACAATTATTTTGTAATAAACGCAATTTAATTAGTTGAATAGTCGAGTATACATTTCTAAAATAGGTATTTGGTACAATATGCAATTTAAACGAATGAAAAAATAAAATTATAATAAATAATACCATTGATATAATATAATCAATGATAATATTAATATTCTAAGGCCCGTTTCACAGCCGCGCGTATGGTACGATATTTCAATCGCGTTATATCGCCCATTAAAACTAATTAATAGATTCTACCATTGTAAACATCTTGGATAGAGTTACCAATAAAATATTTGATTAGGATCTATATAGTTTATATTATACCCATATATTTTCGACAATTATCTACTCCGAGTGCTATTGGATGTCGACGAAAAAAGTATATTATAATACACTTGTGCGCTTTTTTTTAAATTTTCAAGTTTTAAAAAACCATGGTTTTCATAATAACCACCAGCAGTGTTTTTGCGAAATAAAATTGTTTCTGTCCTGGCTTGCGTATCATTCAAAACTGACACGTACTAATCGTGTAATGACTGACGAACAAAATCGATTTCCGTACGCTCCCAGACAAGAAAAAAAAAAAAAAGAGAAAGAAATGGAAAAAAAAAAAAAAAGAGTAATAGGTTGTACTGCAGCAGGGCCGTGCGATTGTCGTTTGTATTATTAAACGGTCGGAGTGGGGAGGAGTAATTTGTCCGTGTCATGTTCATCCGTGCCCGTCGAAGGCCGGACCGGCGGCGCGGCGTGCCGCGCATTTTCTGGAGCCAAAGCCGGTTCCGACGCAAACCTTCCCACTATCACCGCCACCACCGCCGTTCGTTCCATCAACCTTATTGAACAAAAGCAATGACCGACGGCGCGGCGGCGGTTGTTCGGCCGTGGTCGGCTACCGCCCGATCGATACGCGCCGCCGATTCGCACACGCCGTAGTCGTAGGCGACGGGCGACGCGGAAAAGGCATTGCGGCAACGGCAGCCGGCAGCATCATTTCTGCGTTGCTGACGGCGCAGTGTTGAGCACAAACGTACCGCGGCGGTCTGGTATAGCCGTCCCACGTGATTGTCTAGACACGCGTTTATGTCATTGTTCCCCTGACGCCGCCGCTACTGTATTTATTTATTTTCGATGATATTATATTTTAATGGTTGTTGTAGTGTTTGATACTTGTTTATATTAGGGCTTGCCGCTTGGAATTTTGTGTCCAGCACGTACCTAGGTGCTTTTTCTAAACATAAAATTTCATTTTATTTTGTATTTAACTATTAATCAATTATTGTTGAACTGCAATATTTTTGTAAATAAAGGCCAATAAAAAAAAAATCATTACGTTTTAAATTCTTTCTATATTCCGATCGGAACAAGGAATCTTTTAAACAATGATGTTTAATTGTTTATTATTATTATTATCATTTTTTTTTTTTTTTATTATTATGAACATCTTTGATCAGAAAATTTGATTCAATACGTTACACGTGTAACAGGTACCTCCTTAAACTTTAGAGTTATCATTTTTCGTTTTTTTCTTATTGAACATGATAAAAGGAAAAACTAGCATACAATGGTAATGATTGCGTGTGATTAACCTTTTGTATAATACGACTGCGCGCTTTTCAGTGGGACAGTAGTAGAACATAATATATTATGTTATAATATGTTTAGGGTAAAATATATGTACGATGGCGTGTAAAAATTGTTGTGATGTCAGATTAGGCATTGGCGGCTCGTGCTATGTGCACTGGAGCACGTGCACTACCTATAATTTTGAAAAATATCTATACCTACATATAATTTATATTTATTAACCATAGTGACATTAGGTATATACCTACCTTATACTACCTTGCTTAATGTGTACTTATAGCCTATAGGTACAGTTTACACGATATACTATTATTAGGGCTTAAAGTGGAAAAAAATTCCAGGGAAGACATATAGTTATAAGCGTTCCATATATCTAATACTAGATCTATGAGGGGGGGGGCGAAACGGGACACTTGCCCCGGGCGCCATTACGGTGGGGCATACAATTTTAAAATATCTAAGTATTTTCTCCCGCTTTTAGAAGTGGGGTCCTGTTTATTGCTTTTAATTTTTAACACAAGTTTTGGTAGAAATTTACGAATAATCTTTTTTTTTTTTTGCTTATTAAAATTTAAAAAGTGTGCTACAGTTATTTTTGTCCCGGGTGACAAATTTTGTCGGTGTTTATCAATTGCGCCGAAAATGTTAGACCACTTGGAATGTATACATATTTTGTGCCGGTGAATTTTTCACGAATAAAAAAGGTATACATTAATTTCGCCAGTAAAATATCAGGTATACTCTATACAGCTATGTATGCTATGCGCAGTGTTCCAAAACGAGGTTTGCCCGAACAAAATTAATATCTCCATAGTAAACCAATATTTTCTAATATTTATTTATACACAAAGTATAAAGTATATAGAGGATTTAATTAAGTATATAAAATGTATTACTTAATATATGTACTGAATAGTTGAGGATTTCTTTGATTCATTGCATCTAAAAAATAAATAAAAAAATATGTAGGTTGTGTTATGTTGAAAAAATTAAATGATAAAATAATATACAAATACCTTTAGATGAATACGTTAATAAATGGTTATTATTATATGGTTTATTGTTTTTTTCCTTCTAATGGTAACTTACTATCTTCACAAATAGGAACATATTGATATTTGAAGTTTTGTACTTTGAAATATAATCTTTAATATTTGTTTTTAGTTTTTTTGTATTTATGATTTTTTATTTTATTTCAAAACTTCAAAAAATACAAAAATATTTGGATGTGTGGAATAAAAGTATTTTCCAAATGTTGAGTGAAACGACTCACAGGAATTTGTAGTCCTTTCGCTGGATATATTGCATGAGGCCCAAATTAATGGTTGGAAAATTGCATCTTCGTCAATATATGTTTCTATAAGATAATCATTAAATTGACTTATTCGTTCGTTCATAGGTTTTATAATCATAAAATCATTTGTAAAGTAATTTTCAAAGTTTTCTGGTTTAAGCAATGATAAACCAAATATCCACTTTAACTATTACTCAATTTCACTTGAATCATCCTTATACTCACCAAATTTTGAATTTTTCTCCACCATGCTTGAGATGGGTGAAAACGACAGCCGTGCAAAATTATAGTAGGTCAAATCATATATATATAGCATTATGTACACTTATCTTAAAATCTACAATACAAATTTTTGGATAAAATATTAAGGAGTGCTTGCTATTTAAGAAAACTAAAAAACTAAACTAAAAAATCGTTAGAGTAAAAGATCGCAATTAAAAATGGCAAAAGATCGCAATTAAAAATGAAGGTAGGCCAAAACCAAAATTAACTATTGTAAAAGTCGAAATACAAAGATAATAAATAATAAAATGAGTTTTAATTACGAAAAAAATGATTGGATCTGTGGTTGTGATGTAAATACTCGTATGTAACTAATAAGAATTTTGTATTCCGTGTTTTCCAAGGAAACTAGTGGGTAAAATAAGTACAATATTGGGTTTGATTTATTTGATTCATGTTATTGACATTGACTATCATATATTTTATAAATGTGCACCATCAACTATTTTACCCACGAGTATACCACTGAGATTAGGTATATATACCTAATTAATATATTAATAAATTATTAAATACATTTATAGATCAAATACAATTATTTATTATTATACAACAAAATACATGATAGGTAAGTACTGAAATGTAATAAATTCAATAAATAAACATCTCATAAACATCGTAAAATAAATGTACATGACCCGTTTACTTCCGTCAATTGTTTGCGCTAAAACTTCAAAATTCAGAATACTCGTTTATGCCAAAGAAAAAAGGTCACTTATTTCTATCGCCCGTTTACGTCAAATATACCTGAATATTTTCCCTACATACATATACACGAACTAAATTAAATATATTTCAGTTCATCAGTAAATTCTGATTTCAACATAAAATGAACTTAAACAAGGGTAACTTTTATAGTTACTACAAACTATAATAGTTTGTTTAAATTCATTTGTGGCACACAAATAGTTTTAAACAAACGCATTTGTGTGAAGTATTAAGTATTTAAGTATGTCTATACTCGTACCTATATACTTTGTTACTCGTCGCGTATACTAAAAATAGATCGCCCTCAACATGACTACTCCCTTATCCGTGACTCAATATTCCAACACTTTTCTCGCGTCGTATTGAAGTCGATCGTTGCTTCCTTACCTCCGTTCTTGACGGCTCCTTGAATGCACCTGATATGTTATCAAAAATCTCATTCCTACTCATTAATTAAACAGTAATTTAACCAATGAGATTGATAAAATAATTCTAAATATTATGAAAGGTATTTATCGTACATTTGTAATATACCTGCCAAGTCATTACTTAGTGCTTACTAATTAATGTCACACTAAATAACACGTTTAGTTGGAATATAATTTCTTGTAAAAAAATACCAACATTGAATTAAAAAAGTTACCATTTCGTATCTACTTATATTTTTAATTTAGAATATTTATTCGAGGTTTTTTATTTTATTCAAATAAATTAAATCGTTAGTTTATACCAAGCTAACTAACAGCTAATAATAGCACTAAAAGCATTAACTTAAATGCTCTTTTGCATATAAATGTTGGGTTAGGTTATAGATAATACTATATTTTTAACGATTCGTGTTTGAATATCGTTAATACAAAATTAACTAAAACAGGTTTTTTTTTTTTATAAAACTAATGGAAATATATAAGAATTTTTTTTGCCAGCTTGAAATATACACATATAATAAAAATAATATATTCGTTTGTACATTGCATATTTGCATATCAAATGGCACGTTCGTTATTTGGTTAAATTCATAATTAAATTGAACTCTAGTAAATCTCGTGCTTTTTGTTGGGTATTTTGTTGACCTTCTACCGAGTACAATGAAACTCTCGACCACGAAAACATTATAAACAATAATAAGAATATGCATTAAGAAAATTGTAATTTACTTTGAAGTTTAAACTCTATAGTAATTACCAATTTACAAATGCGTGCGTGTATGACTTGTTTCTAAAAAAAAAAAATATGTATTTTATTTTATCAGTTCAAATAATAGCTATTAAATAAAAATGTAATTGAATTATATTTGATAAATTTTAAGGTTTAAAATTAATCAATTTGAATGATTATTGTGAAATAAACTGCTTTCAGTAGGTATATAATTTGCATTCTTTTTCATATGATTATTGTATTTCTTCAGAAATAAATATAATTATAATTTGGTTGAATATAAAAACTAATGATGTAAATATGTATAGATACTGATAATTATTATAAAAAATTTATTATTACCTATACATTAATTTTATTCAACACTTGTTTATTTAATATTAATAAGTATTAAGTATTTAGGTATTAAAACTGATTTTATAGTTCAGACCACTTACCTCTTATTAATATCTAACAAAGTAATTAAATTAAATGGTATTACGAATTTCAGACACTTGACTTTAGTTACTTCATCATATTTTGGCGAATAATTCAAATACTTAAATTCGGACCTCAATAAAATTTACCTATTTTTACCTATTTATTATTAATGTATCTTAATATAATTGTTATCTATCTATAATAGAAATATTCGATTTTGGTTTGTATGCATTTTCATATTTTTATTGAATATATGCAGTTGGAAGTGAGTAAAAAATGTCGACGGAGAATGCATAGAAAAAAGTTGATTGTGTATATTTGAGAGATAACGGCATATTTGAAGTATTTAGCATATTTTGTAAAAAAGTTCATTACCTAAAGTAATTGCATGTTTGTATGTTTTGAATTTTAACCAAAACTTAATATTCAGTTTTTTATATTTGTCAAAGAAACAGTATGTAATAATTTATTTATTTTTATTTTTATTCTTATTCTTTTTATATTGTTTAGCTTGTAATATTCAGTAGCTATAACATAAAATATCTATTTCATGAAAATGGTATAGATCAGGCGTGCCCAACCGGCCCGTGACCATTTTATAAAAATTAAAAATTTGTATAGGTTTATTCAGCTTTTAAGAATTACAAAATATATTACAATTTTTAATTTTAATATAAAAAAAATGTATTGGATTTTAGAATATTAATAGAAGTAAATTAGTGTGAAATTTGAGCTTGTTTTTCTTTAACCAATCTTTCAATATTCGGAGTGAAATTTGTAACGCCAATTCTTAATAAGAAGTGTAAGTGTTCATCAGTCAAACGAGATCTTTCTGAACATTTTGCGTAATTCATGCGTTAAAACCGAGGTGAAAACGTTTGTTCGCAAATATAAGTAGAACCAAATATTGTAAATATACGCATTGAT
Organism: Pemphigus obesinymphae; assembly: GCA_025469235.1. Classification (NCBI taxonomy): domain Eukaryota; kingdom Metazoa; phylum Arthropoda; class Insecta; order Hemiptera; family Aphididae; genus Pemphigus; species Pemphigus obesinymphae. The sequence continues at coordinate 48,986 of JAIPRL010001438.1, read as the reverse complement.
AATTCTTTTATTTTTGGAAAATCATCAGTAAGGGTCTTATAAAAATGTATTTAATCTGTGTTTTTATCTATGATTTCTTTATATAAATCTTTCAAATGGTTATTTGTTTTTAAATCAATAAGTTCAAGTTGAACAGTTTCTTGAACATAATTTTCATCAGACAGAAATGGATTTTCAATCATCCGAAATGAAATCAT